>JAUMHF010000015.1:1200520-1212909 GCA_032359275.1 Microctenopoma steveboyesi | reverse complement strand
GCTCCCCCACTAATAATAAAGAGAAAAAGAGAATATCAATAGTGTGGGAGCATCGCATGCTCCCCCACTAATAATAATAAAGAGAAAAAGAGGATATCAATAGTGTGAGAACAGTGTGTGGGTACGCTGTGTACTGTCCTAATGGAGGAAGAAGCGTTTTCTGTTTTCCTAAAAGCTGAGGAGTGAGGTGGGGGCTGTGGGGGCACTCGCACAAAGTGATGAGTAGGAAGAAAAGACCGCTGAGAAAGTAAGGAGTGAAAGCCGAAGGGAGGACAGGAATGAGGAGGCTCGGTGCGAGGGAGAGACGGAGGAGGAGGCGAGTGAAGGTCCCTGATGGTACCAGGCTCGGCCGTGATTAATGGACACCTGGGTGCGCAGCGTGGCATGCTGGGTAGAGGCAGAGAGGGAGGGAAAGGTTACAGGGGAGGTGAAGGCCAGCTGTGGTTTATCTGCAGCATCAGAACACACACGCACAAGTCTGAGAGCTCAGAGTGTTTGACTCGGCTGTGTAGAACGTTACACGCAGTGGCTGCAGGAAACCAGTCCTGTGATCATCTCCTCACAATGTGTCAACGTCACCGCAGACAGGGGAGTCTGGAAAACATCGAACAGTTCCTAATTCCAAGCGTTCTACAGCATCCAGCTGAAAGGTCTGAACAGTTGGCTTTAGGACGTCTCCTGCCGCCACACCCTCCCTGGGAACTGGGATGTTGATGAAAGTTTTTTTTCCCCATCTATTGTTCTCAGTCTGTGTCCCGTGTGCAAACACCAGACGTGTGTGTGCCAAGCACACAGCATCTCCCCCAGCTGCTGGTGTCTGGACAGGCCAGGAACCCCAACTGGCTGTTATCTTGTAGGAAACGGACGAGTCTTGAACCCACAAACGCGGAAGAAAGATGGATTGCATAGAGGTTAGGAAGTCCTGGAGAGGACTGATAACCAATGCTTCTGCCTCCTTCCTATGGTCTCAACCCCACAGGACTTTAGAACATTCTGACGGCACTTTTGGGCCGTCGATAAAAACAGTTCAACAGTTCACTCTGAGGGTCTCGTACTGTCACTTATAACAGTAGCTTTTCACTGTCAGGAAGTAAAACGTGCAAATGCGAAAAGCAGCTGTTAGAAATAGGTGTGTTTGAGTGCAAGTGCGAAAAAAGTACGTCCAAGTAAGTCCCACTGTCCACGTGCAGAGAGTTTTATGCACGGTAGGAGGGACGTGGTTGGTTCTATAGAGACACACAATGTTCTGTGACTCCTCACCCACTGATTTTAACGAGCTTTTGGTGACTAATGGAAAATCATTCTATATATTCAAAGCATTCAGTATGTTCATTTATAAGAGATGTGTGAGCTCAGTAAGAGGACAAACAGGGGATTAACTGACCTTCTTTTACCCGTGTAACATCCAGAGCAACAACAGTATCCCAAAGCAACAAACTATGGATTTAAATATTATTCAAGCAGATATAAGATGTGTAGAGATGTTTCATGCAGCATGTTTTCCCCTCATTTACCACCCTGATGATGAAGATGTGGAATTCTGCCCGCTCAGAAATAATCAAGTACAGAGAAATCTCATTAGGTAGTTTGTTTACGCTTGGAAATGCAGCACGATGCTTTTCTTTTCAGAGAATGTGCTGATGCCTTTGGACTGAGTCACACACTGTCACATACTGTAAGAAGAAAAGCGTCCCGTCTGAAGCACCGGCTGTGGGAGCGGGGAGAGAGCGGCAGGTGCATAATTAAAGAAAAACACTTTCCTCGCCACTTAGGCCGAGGAGGTCAGGGGTGCTTCATTATGCAGCCTCCTCTCTGGATCAAGCTCCTCCAGAACTGTGTGTGTGTGTTTGGAGGGAGGGGTGGGGTGGGGGCTCTGTGGAGACCTTTAATGTGGGCTAGTGGGGGGTGAGAGGGCAGATGGTTGAGTCTCAATACGCCAAGATTATAGTGACTATTTTTTTCACACATTACGTGCAACATTTGTGGAGCAGTTGTCGGGGCAGTATAGTCTACAGACCCCAGGACTGTTCCTGATGTCCAAAGAGCCAACGAAGTGCAGGATTACACACGAACACGAGCTCACACTGTGACCTGCTGCCGACAATGCAGCGAGAGGCTCCTGCATTTAGTCAGTGCTGCTGTAGTAGTAGAAATATTCCAAATGGATTTACAACATGTCAAATAAAAGGACGAGGATGAGGAAATACTTTTAGGTTTTACTCTGCGACTGCAGAATGTAAAAGTTTTTTGCTACTACACTTTTTTTTTTACAAATGCAGAAATATGCAGTTCATGTTGTATTAACTAGTTAATACTCAAATGTAGAACTGCTGCTGGAGCCCGGGGGGGGGGGGGCGGCGGCACATTTTATATGTATTTATAGAAAACACATTGTGTTCTTACAGTATAATGTGTTTTCAACTATTTAAAAACTCTAAAGTTTAAATGAAGTTACTTGTTACTACTTTTACTTCAGCGGTTACAGAGTATTACAGTACTACAGCATTGTTGGTTAAAGGAGGATTCCGTGCGCACCTGTTGCTTTAAAACCCTCATGATAGAGTCGTGCACTTGTAAAGAGATGCTGCTGCAGCTCCGTGGGCAGCCCGTGTCTCTCCACTACACAGAGACTACGCGTGGGAGAAGGTGGCGGCGGAGGCGCGTAAACGCAGCGGTGAGAAACGCCGCAGGTGTGCAAACGAAAGAGGACTCACCCACGGAAAGCAGCGCGAGCCACGTGATCCCCATAATGGTCCTGCTTGTGCTCGTGTCGTCCCTCAGACGCATGTCTCATCCACGCAGCGCTGCGCTACAATCCGCAGAAAGACGTGGGAGCCGGGAGATGCTGCGCGCAAAGTGTGTGTGTGTGCGCCGCCTGACGCGCTGCTGTCACGCTCTTCTTGTTGGATTTGTGTCTGAAGCACACGTATTGTTAAGCGTCCTCTTCTTGTATTAAACTGAAAGCCAGGAATGCTTTTGTGAGTTCCCGCTGCTTCTTTCTCTCCCCTGTCCGCAGAGTTGGGGATTTGGGGGAAGACTATTTGTGCGGTCTCCTTGGCTGCACCGCTGTGTCTCTGTGCTGTATTGTGCTCAGTCAGTCCCCTCTCCTGTCCTGTGTTGAGCTGTGAGTAGACTAGGAGCACTGGCCGTCCCTCTGGACAGCCCCTCTCCTCCCTTATCATGAGAAAGCAGGGGCAGACCCAGCGCGCTCCAATCCCACAGCGCTGCGCTCTCAGCTGCCAGGACCTTTTCAACAACAAAAGGAAACTGTGAGACAATGTGTTCCACTGCTTTAGATTTAGTTTCTTTTCCAGAAATGTCCACACCTGAAGATGCTGCTTGATCACAGGACGAGCACAGTCAGCTTGTTTTACACTTTGAGGACGTAGACTGGATTGATGTGCATCTCCAGAACCTATGACAAACATGACTCAGGTGACATGATCCGGAGGCAGAAGAAGAAATCTAGCAGTTCACTTTATTTTTATATGCAAAGCATATTAAGTTTTCACGTCAGAACAACATAAACTCTCAGAAACGTCTCATCACATCTTGACAGGTCCTAAACTCCAGATTCCTCAGAAATCATATTTCTGTTTATCCTAAAGAAGTTGTTTGCTCTTTTGTTTTTGAATACTGTGCAAAAATTTCTCCTGCTCTCTAGCTGTGTTTTACAGAAGAGGATTATGGCCACCGTGAAATATTATCTGTAATTTTGTCAAACTTTTTTACTATTTTCTTGTCTCACAATTGTGAAAAAAGTAATAATTCTGAAAAAAAGTCAGAACTCAATATTTTCACAGTGGCCAAAATAGTATTCTAATAAATAAATATGTATGATAATAGAAGAACTGACAGAAAAGACCTTTGCAGGGTGCTGTATGTGAAAAAATTATTGTTTATTATTATTGTTATAATATAACAATCTAAAAAACTTAGCTTTGTGAATTGTGACTGACCTAAAGTGCGGACACAGCAAACATAAGACGGCATTGTGCTCCCTCACGAAGTTCTGTTCGTTCAGTGTTTTCTGTCTCGGAAGCCTTTTTACCGAACCTTAAATCAGATCATGTGTGATGCACACAAAGATATATTAAGAACATTAATCATGTTTTTTCATGTTGATGTCCCCTTGTTGTTGTGTTGAGTTGATCCTTTGCCTCTCGGCCAGTTCACCTCAGCTGGTCTGTGATGTACTGGAGTATTAATCAGGAAAGTGCAGCGTCACATCTCTCTGCAGCAGCTACGGGAACTGGCAGCATGTCGTGAATGGACAAATGAGAAAAACACACTACTAGGGACACATTGGCCCAGCTGGCATCGTGTTTGACTTTTGGATTAAAGTTTGGCCGGATTGTTACCCTGCAGTTGATTTAGCTGCTTGTAGCCATGACGACAGATACTCACAAACGTCCCAGGAATTGCTTTCAGGCTACATTTACTCTGCCTCCATTCACTCAGCTCCAAATCTCTCGTTGCTGATGAAATGACCGGGTTTAGTCTGATCCTTCACGGAATAGAAAACTGTTTTGTTGGTATTTTAGCTGCTACTGTGCTTTTGGGGATGTGATGCATGTTCCACTGGGGAAAAAAGCAGAGATAAAATCATGGGTGTGGAGCTTTTCTTGGGTGTTTCCTGCCACTGGAACAGTTTAGTCATTAATAAAATAAGCTTTAACTTCAAAGACACGATGTGGACATCAGGAGACATATCTGCTAAAGTTACATTAAGTGATCTCAGGATGTTTCACGCTACAGTGGCAGTGTGTGTTCACACAGGAGAGGCCCGCACTGACGTGTATGTGGGGGCTTGTATTGGCTTGTCAGATGCACTAGTTCACTAATGGCCTCTGGGACGTCTGGGCGCTGCTGCATTACATTCAGATTACAGTAACCACCATGAGAACAGTTACACACATGTAAAGTCCTGCTTTTCTAATTCTACACAAAGCAGCGAGGATCAAATTATCATGCAGAATGAACCCCCACCCTGCACCACTGTACATCAGCTGTACATCAGCTGTCCAGCAGCAGCAGAAAACGCACTGTAAAAATGAGTGAAGCATCGTAGGTGGAGCTATTTTTAATTACTGCATTAACGGCATATTTCAAAGGATAGTTTTGTCTCTTAGGCAAGTTTGTAAAGTGAAAATAATGTGTTACTATTACATTCACTTCAGACATGTGGCATTTGATCAGTGGATGCTACATGGCCTCACTTCAGTCTGACAAACTCACACTCACATTAACCCGTCTCTGCTTCCATGTGAAGATGAGGACTGGTGCTCATTGTTGGACTCAGTAAAGCTAATGTGTTGTACTCGTGCTCTACAGAGTAGTGGGTCTTCTCTCAGTCGAACAGGAGGCCTCCTTTCAGTCATGAGCTGGTTTCATCGACTTGTTTGACATTTTAGAGCCACCTAGCCAAACTTAAGCTGGAGCAAGAGCATACGTGTAGGAGCCTGTTGTCTCAGTGCTCTGCTTGATGCTAGTCCTTCACACTTAGCTGAATGTCTCAGCGGTGTATATATAAATCCCAACAGTTCCATTTGAGCAGGCACCAGGCAACAGTGGAGAGGAAAAACTCCCTTTAAGAGGAAGAAACCTCCAGCAGAACCAGGCTCAGGGTGGACGGCCATCGACCGGTTGGGGTTAGTGGACAGAGGAGAAAGAAAAGAACAACAGGTAACAGAGATCACAACAACAACAAGGAGCAGCAGACGAAGCACCGGCAGGTTGGTAGGACCAGCGGCTACAAGGTGAAAGACTTCAAGGTCAGGGACACCTGCAGAAAGGTACAGAGAGAAAGAGACAGAAGGACGAAGCACAACTAGGGGAGAAAGGAGACACAATGTTAACAACATGTAATGATGTCATTAAGAGAGAGAGAGAGAGGGAGAGAGAAGGAAGAGAGGAGCTCAGAGGGTCAGCAGAACTATATATCACATAATTTTTACACAAAGGATTGTTTCAGCCGTGAGTGAAGGTAAGTCCACAGCTTGTCTGAAGCCTGTGCCTAATTTCAGGTCTTTCACATTTCAACAGCCAAAGAATCATTTCTTAGCCAACTCTGGTGTATGAATCCATCTGTGTGGCACAAGCACCGGACCAGAACCAGCTAGGTTTGCATTGGTTGAGGAGTCAGACCTTGCACTCCACCTCAATTCAGTCGAGAAAATAAGTCAGTCTGAGTCAGTCTGTGTTCATACAGACGTTTTTATGCCACTGAAAGGGGAGATCTACAGCGTGGTGCGTTCAAATGTACGACCTCCACCAGTAGATGTCAACGTACTGACTTTACAACCAGTCTACTCCGTTACACGACGGCTGTTAACACACGCCTGTGTTGTGTTGGGTGTGACAGTGGGTGAAGATTCTTTTCTTTCCTTCTGTTTAATCTGTCGTTCATCTGGAGGTTTGTGGAGTAACTGGAAGCCCCTGTAGTAGGAGTGTACGAGGTACGTTATGTCAGTAGTGTTTACACTCAAAATGTGATTAGACTGTGAGTGTGTGTCTGCGCGCAGGACTCCCGCCAGCCATCCTAATTCCTGTAGCTGGTCAGCACAAACCCAGAATTAGCCTGAGCGCTCACAGAGAGGCTTGATCCTCGAGCTCCTGATAGATTTCACCCTCCATTACCCCCGTGTGGCCTGGATGATGCACCTCATCAGGCTGGCTGGATCCAGGACAGACAGGGCGTGTGTCCACATCAGTGGTCGGCTGATGGGAGATCACTGAGACAATGGCAGATGGAGGGAGGGAGGGCGGGAGGGAAGGATGTGTCACGGAGCTTCCTGAATGGAACTGGGTTTGTTGCCCCTGTCAGTGGTCTGCCTGTCAGCTGTGACTCACGAGTAGGAAGGATGTCCTCTGTTCACTTTGATGTTAACTTTAGCCACTTGTAGACTGCTGCTTGCCACAGGATTCCAAGAACGAACACCGCTGCTGACTCTCCTTTAGCTGATGCTGACTAGTTTGAATTTCTGTCAGCTCCTGCCGCATATAATGAACTCTCAGCTTTTATTTGTCCTTTGAACGAGCCGCAGACGACTTTTCTCGTGGGCCCAGCTTCAGTCAGCGTGGTGTGTCTGTTTGTGCATGTTGTTAGAAAAAAGGGCCGGCAACAAGCTGTGCCTTCTCACGTCCGCCGTTTGGAATTCCTCAGCTGTGAGCTCAGCCACTTGGTGCCGGCCAGCGCTCGGATGGTTTTGTCCTCTTTGTGGATCCTGGGCAGCGCTCGCTTCCTCCCTCGCCTCATTAGCCTGCTACAATCGAGCGGGCATGCCAGGAATGTGAGATGCATTCTTCCCTGTACCCCCAAACTACCCCATCAGTAACGTTCTCAGCACCTTCTGGGTCTCCTTTAATAAACACTCCTCCCCTCGCCTCACTCTTACACTCCTCCACCATAGCATCTCCCTTACACATCTCCTCTCCCCCTCGTGTGGCTCTCCATCTCCCACCCCTGTGCTCCTCACTGCTTCCCGTCCAGGTTATCGCAGAGCTCTGTGAAATTCGTGGTACCAATCTCAGGAAGATAACGCTCTAATCTTTCCCATAATTCACTGCACTTTTTGCATCAGCTCCCTGCAGATTTATTATGAGTGCCTAATATTTGTGCGCAACAGTGAACATTCTTGTTCTTGCTGATTCTAAGTCTTCAGCTGATAGCTGAAGACTTAGAGTTTATCAACGGGGATTTAGTAACATTCTCTGAGTAACAAACTCACAGGGGACGGAACTGTGAGGATGTGCTGCAGATTATTTCCAGTGTCTTTCACTCTATTTCTACGTGGATCTGTGCAGCGTGCCACAAGACCATAATGACTGCAGAAGACGATTTCCTAGGTTACCTAGGTGGACCAGCCAAGAGTTGTCACTCCAGCATGGTGTGGGGTGGTGGCCTGAACGCAGTGCTGCCTCAGTGGATCAAACTGTACCCTGTATACTAATAACAACGCTGACTGAATCTGAGCTCCAAGCGCTGAAGCTAATAGATGTTGAACAGCTAAACCCTCACAAAAAAAGATACTTTACATTTGTATTATTAAGTGTATTTCCCAAGTCTGGTTTATCTAGCAAGTAGACTTCTGTTAATGTACTTACACTAACATAAACGTTTAGATATACTTTTAGGTCACTATGAATGTGTACTTTCTAGTTTAGAAAAGAATACTAAAAAAATACTCTATTTTGTATACATAGTACAAAACTATACTTAGTTTAGTATTGTATACTTTAGTGTACTTTGTAGTGTACTATTTTTAACTTAGCTTATTAGATTATAGTTCATTTTAACACACAATAAATACTTCTCCATCACGAGACAGTGGTGAGACAGCCACGCCTATCTGAAAACTGTGCAGTTAAACAGCCAGTATTCATTTAAGTAAAGAAGTACTCTGTACTGCAGGTACTAACGTAAAGTATGTCTATGTGTATTTGACAGTATAGTTCAAGTACTATTTCAACTTACTGTCCAAGTACAGGCCAAATGTGCTTACACTATTCTGTATACTTGTCAGTATACTCCAGGTACTCAATCTGGCTCAGCAGCAAACAAAGGGATGAGCATTCATTCATGATATGGGCCAAATATAATTTTTTCTGTATACTTATTAGTGTAATTCAAGAATACTTATATATAGAAGTATAAGTCCAAATATAGGTTAAATGTACGTATTCTTGTGTTTATACTTCCCACTGTATTTGAAGTGTACTTAAATGTAAATCTTTTTACAGACTCTGAACAGTAACTGCTTGTGTTTTCTCCTTGTGAAGTTCCTTTGGATAAAAGTAAAGTAAAGTAGTACATCTATAAAAGTACATGCAAAGTAAACTGAAAGTATACTTGCTTATTTTTGCTTTATAAAAAGTATACTAACTCCAGCATTCCCAATGCCCAACACTGAAGAAGGACATCCTCACCTTGAGCAGAGCAAAACTGTGGGAAAGATGTTGTATCATTGTCTGTGTATACTAGTTATTGTTATGTTGCACATGCTGAGGTTTTCTTATTTGTTACTTATCAAAGCTGAGGTTGATGGGAGTGTCAGTAGGTTTTAGACATTTAGTCTTAAAAAGAAAGGTAAGGGAACACGGCTGGACCTTCTCAGCGTATGGAGTCATTTATGCAACAACACCGTAATAAATAAAATGCTTTAGGTGCAGAGCATCATTTTTCAGGTGCAACATTTCCTCCTAATTCACCCTGGTATCTCTGGAATTCTTGGAATCAGCAGCAGAGTTTAAACAACTGATTCGTGTGCCGCCGTGAGGTCGACCTGTGGGTGTGGCTTCACAGCCTGACTCTGTACTGATCCATCAACCGATTAAATGCTAAATGTCCACGTAGTCATATCCCCATCCCTCTGCACACCTCAGGGAGAATTATTTAAAGCTGATTTAAACATCTGCATGTTTCATTGGGCCGTGGCTGAAGTGAGAAATCTTTCCATCAGGAGGACATTCTTCTCTGTTTTCCTCTGGTGTCGGCTGAGGAATGAGGCCAGTCATGAGAGCAGTGATAGGGTGCAGAACACTCCACACCTTGTTATCAAAAGCCTGGTACCAAGTGGAGCAGTATTCGGAGCCTGTGTGTGTTTGATGACAGGTGGTTCAGTGGAGTTCTGTGTGCTTCTTCAGTGCCACATCCATAAACAGGCAATTTCCTCGCGTTTCTTACAGAATTCTTTTCCTCTGCTCTGACTGTGAAAAGCTTCTCAGTGACACACAATCAGAACAAACAGGGGGGACCAGGTGGGGGGGTCAAAGGTTGAATGGAGGAAGGAGATGATGCTAAGAAAGGAGTGGAAGGATGGTGTGCGTGTGACCTGGACGAACACTCTCCAGATGTGAGACCTGGGAGGAAGCTGCTGGGCTGAGGAGCCCTACAGGAATCAGTCACAGCAGGGGTCAAGCTGACAGATACCTCTATCTCCCTGTGATAGGAGCACACAGAGCACAGACCTGAGGTTACATCTCTGACTGACACGGCAAACTGTTGGTGAGATGCACAGCAGACACTGCCACCCTTCTTCCTCACTCTTCAGTGAACCAGGCTCTGTTTGGGGAACAGAAATCTCCCCTGATAGTTTCCTGTTCACCTTTTCTCTGGCAAACATCAGCACAGATGTCATGCTTCACGTTGATGCAAAAGCTTTCACACAGGAAACGTGTGTCCTTCGTAGCAGAGCCCTAAAATGAATTTGAAACACCAGCCTTCATGTTCTCGTGTGAGTATCCCCTCAGACACTTGTGCTCACAGCTCCTTACACGATTGTGCTGCAGCTTTTTGACTCTAATAGCAGCTGCACTTTACTGAGCACTTAAATCTGAAAAGATCCAACTGACTATTGACTTTTGAGTGTGGAAACAGTAGGTGACACAGTTAGTGTGAGTGACCACATTAGAGGGATCAACCCTGTAAAAACTCAATACATGATTGCATTTCTGAAGTTTAATTTTTATTACTTCTGTTTAATTATATTTTACAATATAACAATTCAGAATTTGACTTTTTCTTTCCAGCGAGCTGTTGTCTAAAGATGTCCACCATCATTAGAGCTCTGCACATCCACGGTAAACTCTCATGACTGTTTGCTGTTATTTATAGAGGGTCTTAAATATAACAATGATCATGATAAAAAACAATGGGTCAAACTGGAGAAAAGGAGGGAAAGGAAAGGGAGGAGGCTGGGTTGTGTAAGTTTGTTGCAGCTACGTCCTCAGACAGAAGACGGAGTGCATTTTACTGTGTGTGTGTGTGTGTGTGTCTGTCCATGAAGGGATGTAGGAGCATGTGGGTGGACACTGAAGTGTGCTGTTTATTCACAGAGTGGGAGCAGCTCAGGAAACAGCCAACAAGAGCTTCCCGGGGAAAAAGGCTATGGGCGCTCCCTGCCGTTCTATAGAAGGAAATGAACCATGTGGGTGTAGGCCTAAGCAAGACCACTTCCAGCCCAGGGGCCCTGAGACGGGACCACCGAGTTTCCTTTTATATTACATGTACAATGACATACTTATGCTATCAGGAATGATTGAGCAGCGTAATGTCGTTATGTCAGAGACTACTGTAAAATTCAGGAGAGAAAAAAAGGACTCTTAAAGGAAAATTACTGTCTACGTCACTTTAGCTTTTATTTTTACTCCAGCCATCAGTTCTATGTGTGTTGTACTGACAAGCAGACAAGCTGCCTCGACTCTGGCACAAAGCAGCACAATGGCCTTTCACAGTGGTGCTGTACAGACATTTAATTCCCTGAGTGTTGACTTGTAGGCAACCTTCAAACATTCAACGCCGTTTGTTGCGTTTCTTAAAGTCTTTCGGTGAAATTTAAAGATTCAGGTTCAGGTAACTTTATTTATATCTGTAAGAAGATATGATGTACACTCATGAATCATGTTGTCATGCTGTCTTTGAATCTTTTCCTTCTACATTTTGGCACCAGAAAGCTGAAACTGACTCTGCAGAGTGCTTAAGTAGAAGAGTAGAACCAGCTTTCTGCACACGGGGATGCTGAACTCAGTTGCGGTGCACTGATCAGCCTCTTAGACCATTTCACAATCTGACTAAGTGAGGTTCTGTTCTTTACAGATAAATGTCTAAACAATGACATCAAGGAAAATGATCAAATTCATTCAGTAAAAGCACAACAAAATAAAATGTTCATCATCATTGATTGTTTTATCAATGTGTTTTATCAATCAACACATGAGAGTTTTGCACACAGCTTTACAGTTTGCTTTAACTGTTCCAAGATATTCAAATATATTTATCTGACCTTTCTTGTGTGGGAGCATTCCATGCTCCCACACAAGAAAGGTCATTGATATCCTCTTTTACTTATTTTTTGGTGCCTGCCATTAAAATGAAACGTTCTTATTCTTCTGTCAACCAGAATGCAGCCCGAATGGGAGAGAGAACCCACATAAAATATATATACGGTCCAGGCATGTGTGCTATTACTTTTATTAAAAAAATATTCAGTACTTTTAAAATAATTAATATTTTTCCATTTTTTGGTCAAAAAATGGCAGTTGGAGGAGTATTTTCATCAGCCTTCCTCCCTTCACCCTCATTGTGTGGTGCCATACTTTGTTGTTGAAATGTCATTTTCTTCCACACACAAACCGCACAGGATGAGCCTACAGGACCGATTTTTAATTCCTATCAGGCATGTTATACATCAAAACGCCTGTCTTGGTCATGACAGGTCTGCCGTTGTGATTAGATGACATTATGAGTTACTATGGCAACGTAAATCGCCAAAAAACCACACATGAGATGCTTCACAGGACAGACTGTGGATTTCTATCAATCAATCAATCAATCAATTTTATTTATAAAGCACCTTAAAAACAACACAGTCGACCAAAGTGCTGCACAT
>JAUMHF010000015.1:1161055-1200420 GCA_032359275.1 Microctenopoma steveboyesi | reverse complement strand
GCAGGTAGCTTGACGTTCGTTTTTGCCATTGATTCTGCTGGTGCTCTGGTCATCGCGGTTATACCTCCTACTATCTTCCTGATTCTTTGCTTCAAGCGGAAGTCAGACACTCAACTGACTATTGCAGGAGTATTGAGCGTCATATACGCATTCCTCATGTTGGTGGTAACAATGTCCATCATTGGTGAGTTATATTCTAACAAGTTTAGCTTAAGGCAGACATTTTCTTTAAGTTTTAGTCTTCTTGAAGTTTTTGACCATTTGTCTTCCAACCAGGAAAAATGATAGAGCAGCAAACCATCCTGGAACCCAGCAGCTTGTTTGTCATCGTCATGGCCATCATGTATATCATCACTGCAATTCTGCATCCGCAAGAATTTGGTCTAGTGTTTTATGGCGTACTCTACATCCTCTGCATTCCCAGCGCCTACCTCTTGCTAGTCATCTACTCCATGGCCAACCTGAACAATGTGTCCTGGGGCACCAGAGAGTCAAAGCCTGCTGCTGGTGCTGTACCGCCTGTAGCTAAAACCCGACAAACAACTGCACAGAAAGGTAGGTAGGCTGAATTTCAATGCAACACAAACCATACTACATGATTCGTAGGGTTAGGGTTAGGGTAACTGACTAACTGGCTACCAACTAAAGCCTATATTTTCCTTTGCAGCCAAAAGCACCTTAAGAGGTTTCTTCACATGGATAAAATGTAAACACTGCAACAAGTGTTGTCCAGAAGAACAGCTCAATGTTCACAATGAGAACCCAATGATCCCAGAGTGTGAACCTGAGCCCCAGAACTCTATTGTAGAGGATATAGAGAACACAGAGCACATGTAAGTCGGAAGGTGGAACACAGATTGAAATGCAGTCTGTCAATGTCTGTGTAACTGATCGTTTTCTTCTTTGTGTTTCAGGAAAATGCAAACAGTTTTTGACCGCTCCAGCCAGTGTAAGTCCTGACATTACACATTACACTACACTGCGTGCTTTTTTAAAGCAAAAACATCAACCAACACAAATGCAAATTTGATGTCTAAAGCCCGTCTGCCTTGCTCGTTTAATCAGGTTGGGTCACAGAGCTACAAGAATTGTCCATGAACTATGACATGAATTTGCAGAAGGGTTCACTCGACGAGGTGCATTTGTCTTAATGTCTTTCTAATTTGTACTAATTATCTGTTGAGGAATCACCTCGTAACATATTAAGATTCCTAAATGTGTGTAAATGGACTGTATGACATTTGGAAATCAATAGCGGTAAACATGTTTGTTTTTCCATCCTGTGTGTAGAGGTTAAGGCCATATAAAGAAAATCACAGAGAGGCTTTATGTTTATCTCTGCAGGAAGAGCAGGAGTTCTTTGTAGAGCTACAGGAGAAATACCTGAAACCACTACCCGATGACAAAGAGAGACAGAAAAAAATGGCCAGTGATTTGCAGAAGCTGAGAAACAAGGTCAGCTTAGACGCTGAACTACGGTGAGGCTCGTATTTAACAGGGAAAATCTTAAATAAAACGTATTCTTCTTAAAACACACAGGTCAACTTTGCCTTCTTCATGTTTAACGCACTGTGGCTGGTGGCAACCTTCACCCTACAGTTCAAAAGCAGCACCTTCGCCATCAAGATCCCAAAAGTGTTCGTTAATGGTACTGTAACAAAACAAGATTTTCGAATCGAACCCATTGGCTTCATGTTTATTCTGGGATTTGCTGCATCAGTTTTGATCCAGTTTGTGGCCATGATATATCACAGGTGACCATTTAAATCAAATCACTTTCTGGATACCTTAACTTAATAACTGTCCTAACGTTTTTGTTTTGTGTTCTTACAGAATCTACACCCTGATTCATTATGTTGCTTATTTGGACACTGAACCCAAAGAACAAAAACACAAAGTACAAGAGATTTGTCAGCCAGGCCAAAGGGTATTTACAGCTGCTATGATCACTCTTATTACTACCCCTACTGTTACTACTATTGCATCAGTGCTTCTAATAAAATCATACTAACGGCAACAGCTGTCAAAATGATTCAGACTGTAATTATCCGAGTTTGTCCTACGGTGATGACAAACACATTAAGCACATTGCATTGTGCTGCAAAATGATTTGCAGAAATTATGATTCCTGAAATGAGTGGAGAGTTAATGTACGTGCATCCATTGCATCTTTCTGCTACAGGCTGACTAAAGCATATTTTAGAAAGTGACATCATCGTGTGTAAATATCTCTGATGTGGTGACATATAATATTTACTGTATGAATTCCATCTGTTACCAGGTTACAGACTCCAACTGTCAGGAAGATAACTCTGAACCTGAGGATAGTGAGGATCAGTACTACGGATCATTGTACCAACAAAGTTCTGGTGGAGGAATATTGGTGTGAGAATATAATGTCTGCACAGCCCAAATCTTTTTTAGCTGTTTTATAAATATGTATATGAACTTTTAGCAAAGTGCTCTCTAATATTAATACTGTGTTTACATTTAGTACTCCAATCGATGTTTATGAAGAATCTGTTACGTTACAGTGAGTTTACTGCTTCTGTGTTCAATGCACTGAAACAGTAGATGAAGAACAATCACACTGTGTGTATCTCCTGCCCCAGACAAACAATTCTTTAATAAAATGTCAAATCACGCGACCGATAAACTGTCTCATATCTCTTTAAGGCTAAAGCTTATAAGTACACTGAACAAAAATATAAATGTTGTTTTTGCTCCCATTTTTCATGAGCTGAACTGAAACATCTGAAAATGTTACCACATACACTAAAGACCCACGACTCTCAAATATTGTTCTTAAATCTGTCTACATGTGTGTCAGTGAGCACGTGTGATAATCCATCCCACCTCACAGGTGTGGCATGTCGAGGTGCTGATCAGACAGCATGAACATTGATATGAATGAAAATAGTTCTGTGTTGTGTCTAATTAGAGACTAGTACATTCAAGATTCAAAACACTTTAATTAATCGTGGAGGGAAATTGTTTTGCCTGTTACAGCTGCTTTCATTTCAGAAAAGATTAGAAGACCCACAACCGTGATCAGCACCAATGAAATATAAATATAAAAACAACAAATATAGACTTGGTAAGATTTAGATATTAATCTTGTTTTGAGAATATAACTCTTAAATATTACGAAGTCTAATTATCTCACTGCTTTGACAGATTATTTCACTTGATTATAGTGTCAGTCTTTTCACATTAGGTGAAACAGTCTGCTTTATACATTTCTGTGCTAGCTCAGGGTCCAAACAGGATCCAAAAGACACTTTGGCTGGATTGAAGACTGTAAGACTTGCTGAATAGACTATTCCAGTTTTTGAACAAGATCTTTGCATTAAAGCGGTTAATTATTTATGTTTTTTATGAAAGGTTCCATCTGATGTAGACGAACAAAATGAGACCAATGGAGATAGAATGGGACTGCCAGGAGGTTTGAGGCGGAGCAAATAAACAGGCGTGCAGGACGTGGCGTAATCATGACAGGCTCTCAGGAGTTGAAGTGATAATAACAAATAATCCGGCGGGAAGAGACGGGCGAGGGGAGAATATAAAGGGAATGGATCAAATCAAGGTGATTATTAACAGGTGAGCGTGATCGGGAGCCGGGAGTGATCAGGAGAAAGTGACAGCAGCTGGAAATGATTATCGGGAGTGGGCGTGATCAGGTGGGTGGGTGAGTGACAGAGCGGGGTCGTGATGGGGAGCAGAGCCTGAGACCGGGGACGTGACCTGAAAAAACTACAAAAACACCGGGAGGCGGGGTAGACCGGGGCGAACCGTGACAGTTGACTGTTTTTCAAGCATCTGAGTGGGTTAAGTAATATAATAATATAATAACTCTCTAATTTCGGCAGTGTGCTGATTTTATTCTATTTGTCTTGTTAAATATTTTATAAAATATTTTCCCTCTTTGTCTCGCTCTCAGGTTCCTCGGCCTTATGTTTGCTTTCATGACCCAGTCAACAACACGCCCTCCAGTAAATGGTCATATAAGCTTCTCTGTTCTTCAGTCATTAGCTCTGTCACTGTGCGGAGACAGTTCTCAGGTCCAGGTCCTGCCAGGCGGTGAACCACAGGTCCACAGTAAAACCTGAACAAGGAAAACATCACAGTGTTCAACCTTAGTAAAATTAAGTGCTTTTATTATGAAAAAGAAGAAAAAAAGGTTGATTTATTTTGCAGGTTCTGTACCGAGAACATTCAGGTTCTGGTAGAGGGAAACACAGCAGCTGGTTCAGATGGAGATGGATGTCTGAAGTAGCACTGCCACTGGCTGAAAGCATGAGCAACATCTGGCTGCAGCTGGATCCTTTTTTCCTTCAACCTTTAAATCATTCATCTTCTCTTCAAATCCACCGTCTGTTGACACATGAAAAAAATCAATGGACCCGGGTGGAACACAGAGTCAGAGCTTCTGTTGTTCTGACGTCTTCCCTGTCAAACACAGACGTCATCATGTGTCTGTGGTTCTGCTCAGAGTCATTCAGATGTGTATTTATAGACCGGAGTTGGACTGTACCTGTTCTCTGACTTACCTGGCTTCAGGTGTTCTCCATGAACAAACCCTAGCAGGAGGGCGTGCAGGTACTGGAGCTTTGTTTCTTGGCGAAACCACCACCAGAAGTTGGTCAAGTAAACCGGCAGCTTCATGTGGTCTGGGATGTCTTTAAAGACCAGGCCCAGAGAATCCAGAGCCTCCAACAGCACCTGACGACGTAAAAGCTCAGGAGCCTGCAGAGAGTTCGTATGTTTTAGTATCGTTCATGTTTCACCAGAGACAAACTGTGTGATTATTCACAGCTGCTCATTGACATCAGAACCTGATCTAGATGCTGTAGCTGCAGCTGCTGCCGTTGATCCAGGCTCACACCGGGCAGAAGAGGAGGGATCGGTTTATGAGACACTGACTTCTCATCGACTCTGTCAAACTTGGTACACGCCCCTTCTCCTGTCAACAGTCCATAGAAGAACTGTCTGATGCGCAGAGCAGCGGTGTAACAGCTGTGCTGAGAGAAGTCCTCCACAAGCGGAGTCAACATCATCCTCCTGTGCTGCAGAACATCTGTCACAAAGGACGTCAGTTTGCCCTCGTGAAGTTTCCCAAGAATCCAGTCCGGCAGGTCGTCACCTCGTGTCTCCGGTGTTTCTGAATCTTTGTCATATTCTTTGATGGAATTCAAGAATGACATCAGATCTTTTTTACCAACGAAACCGAAAGCTTTTCTTAAAGCCTGACTCTGTGCGTCCTCTCGATCCTGCAGGTGTCCTAGTTTTAAAACTGCCAAAAACCTTAGAATACCATACAGGTGATTCAGTGGATCCTGACGTGGTCTGGTCGCGCTGATATTTGCAAACTTTCCGACATCTTTTAGTACTGACAAATCATTTCCTGCTATTTAAGCAAAGAATGGAACGAGAACAGGACTTATGTGGAAACGGCTACAAAACGTTGACTTTCTGTAGCTCTTTGCCCTGATGTGTTTGTTTCTGCTGTTCTTCCACTGGAACATATCGGGAGGAAGGAGGCCACCTACCAGGTCGTAGATGTAAAAGTCTGAGTCATCAGACAGCACAGGACATTGCAAGTCATTGGCCCAGGAGACAACCTTGGGGTCTGCCTCTCCGCAGCTCTGCTCAAACTCCATGTTTCTCTCTAGTAAGACTTATCTTAAGACGTCTTTGACGAGTGGAGGTAAGACGTTGCTGCCAACGTTTGCTTTTTCAAGTTTACTTTGTGGACGAGCCTCTAAAGTTTCAAGCTTTTCAGGATCCGAGCCTCCATCCAGAACCACATGTGGGGTGACTTCACAGTCCTGCAGAGCATTGAAGAATCGACAGATCTCTTCCTTGAATCCAGGATGATCTCCACCGTGACTCTGGTCCAGCTTTGGATCAGAGTTAAAATACAGGAAGTAGTAGACATTCGCAGCATCGATAACGACGGGGCTCTTTGATAATGTCAAATCCTCCAGCAGCTTTGATTCTTTCACCAGCCACTTTTATTTTGTAACCCCCATATTCTTATGAAGACTCGTAAGCGAGTCGTTTCCGTACAGCCCTTATTTCTACGCAGCTTGGGCTCTTGCCCACAGTGACGCGGCCTGACAACAGGTCTGACTCATGTCAACACAACAACATTCCTCTTTCCTTTGTGTAATAAGATCTGTGCTCGTCGCAGAACTCAGATTCTTCTTTATCTCTTTACTGGTTCGGTTCTCTACTCTTTTCATCCAGCACCACCCTAATGTTATTCCACACCAACCTTTTTAAGACTCTCATTCAACAAGCTGCTTCTGCAGTAATTTAAGCTCTCAAAGTACTTGACATTATGCCTGAGTACATGTACTTAGTTACTTTCTACCACTGCTCTGGTAGATCTGGACGTGTTTGACTTGACTTTCTGTTAAAGCTTTATTTAAAAACACGGCAGCTACACCTCTGAAGCTACCTACTGTTTGCAGGTCTCCTTCATCCTTCATCCTAACTGTGTCCTGCTTCACTTGCTGGTTTTGTTGGTTATAAAAACGCAACCACACACCACCAGCACCACCACTGTAAAACTGAAGCGACAGATCTGTTCAGAGTAGTTCATGCCAGACACGTCTGACAACATCTGGACATGCTCCTAATATAAGGATGTGTCTTGGGGTATCTTCTGCCAGATGCTGACCAGGGCATCACTGAGCTCCTGGACAGTCTGAGGTGAAACCTAAATCCCAACTTAAATCCCACATTGTTGGCAACGTCACAGCTTCAAACTAAATGCAGAACGAAGCTCCTTCTACAACAATTATCACAACCATTACGTTTGTCTGGTCCCTGAATATAATTTAAATTAGGCCTAGAACTTCATGTGAATACTGCAGTTGCCCATCAAACAAATGAGACGCTGAGTGTTTCCTGAATTAGTTACAAAAAAAGATCAAGATAACATCTGCAGCTTATTTGTGTAGAGATTTATATTTGTGATTTGAAACTTCCCGGTTACAGCAAAGTTTCAGACGCCAAAAATCAAACAGGACTGGGCCAAAGAACTAATCTCTAATCATCCTCGTGTCTTGGAAAATCACAGGCTGTTCTGCACATTCAGTGTTTCTGTAGCAAGAATCCTGATTGAACTTTTAAATCATCAGCTAAGCCAAATGGGAGGTTTATCTATTTAAATGAACTGGTTCATAGTCACAGTTTTACATCATTATTTATATTAATAACTAAAATGAACTCTTTTTAAAAATTCATTCACAACATGTGTGTCCAATCGTTTGACTCTATTGTAAATCCCAAATCTTGATAAACATAACCACAATAAACACAGAAGAGCGCGTTTCTCTGGCGCTCGAGGCTGTTTTACATTTATAAACTACACAGCCTGCAGCCTAGAGCATCACCAGCAGGGGGCCCCACAGAGCGTTATGTGGATTCTGACTGGTGTTAAATAGTTTTTTATTTATTGGTTTTATTTTTGTCATCATTCTGTGAATTTAGTTTTAAATATCTTTCAGTAGGTGTGATTCAAATCATTAAACTCCAACATATTTTTTAATTTTTGCCGGTGAGCCTGATAAAAAGTTAAAAGTGAACATTTACTGAGGCAATGTAATAATATAAACCTCTGGTTATAATATATCATATTAACTGAATGGATTTAATAAAAACTTGTATATGTTTTTAGTATATTAATGCTAATATGTGATTATTATTATATAAATTATTATATTATTATAATTATTATATTATTAGGTGACTGCTGATTCACTGACGTCTCTGTCTCTCTCACAGGTATCCATGTCCTACAGGAGATATATGACTTTGAACAGGAGGAGGACGAAGACGTCGTTGGTGTGAATCGGTTTGGTTATGATGGAGAAAACATCACGTCACTGGACCCGACAACGAAGACGTGGTCGTTCACAGATCCATCCACTGCCAGATACATACGCCAGTGGCAACACTTTGTTGATGTAACAGGCCGCATTAACCTCCTCACAGACTATGTCCTAAGGCGCTTAAGGAGTATTTAAAATATGGGGCCAGCTCTCTGCAGAGAAAAAGTGGAGTCACCTGATAGACAGACCTCTGCTTCTGCTTTGCTTAACTTGCTTGTGTCCCTTTTTCAGCAGTAAACTTAAGGTTTATACGATCAAGCTACTTTTATCCCTGTCAGAATATATTCACATACGTTGGTTAAGCTAAAAGCGCTAAGGAGATCACTGGAGATTAGCACTGTGTGTCAGTCAGCATCAGTCCTAATATTTAGTATTTATTTGCCCATATACATGTTTTTCTAACATTTTTTTGTTTGCTTGAACAAAGCACCAACTGCTTTACTGTCATCTCTGCAGATCCCCCCTCAGTGTCTGTCCTCCAGAAGTCTCCCTAGACTAGATCTAGATATCAGCCCAAAGTCTGCAACATCACTCCTCTTCCCTCTGTACAATTCTCTCTCCCTCAGCTTTGGTTTAGCCAGCTCTGACTGAATGCTAAAAGTCAGTATACATGGGTACATTATTGTACCCATGTATCAGTGTTTCCTGTCAGGTGTGTATGATACAGCGTGATGAAACACCCTTGTCGCGTGTAGGATAGACCTAAATGTATAGAAGAAGCAGAAGGAAAACATACATGTTGCTCTTGCAACACTTAAGTGCTATAAGTGCATTTCACCAGGAATCAGTGTTGTAATAACCGATCAACAAAAAAGAGAGGGAAAAGAAAGTACTCACAGTTATGGAAACTTGAAATGAGATGAGGGACAGTAGATTACTATGAATGATTGTGGTTGTAGAAGCTTGAGACAAAGCACAATGTCCAAGTACAGAGCAGGTGAGTGGACTATCTGTTTATATCCTATGCTATGCTCTCTTTATCCCTTCCTTGCAGTCAACTGATCTGCTTACTGGACATAACTGTAACATAACCCTTTTTCATCCTACCTAAAATGCCAGTGGATCTCTTTTCTTCCTTTTAGGTTGTCCTTGTCTAAACATTTACTCACTAAAATCTGTAACTTATCAGTGTCTTCATGTTTTTAATCATAGACTACACCATCAAGTTTGCTGGAAACATGACAGTTTTGGGACTCATCAAAACACAGCGCGGACATGGTGTACAGAGAAGAGGTGTGATAGCTGTCAGTGAGGTGCAATAATAATAAGCTGTCTCTCACATAGGGCTGATTGTTGACTTTAGAAAGACAACGCCTGACCACCTTCCATTCACCTTTGGTGTAGTACAACTTCTCCTACATTAGAGTAATATTACCTCCGTGATGTGTCTCCTCTGTTGTATTTTTTCTATTGTTTTCATCTAATGTGTTAATTGACTGATGGTCTTCCAGTGTCGAGCAAGGACTTGTTGTGTGTGCTGTGAAGGTAGGAAACACGATCTCATTTTCTCTCTCCACTGTTATTGCTTCATTCTATGGTTGACACATGGACACAAACACAGTTATGGATAAAGATGAGTTTTTATAAGAACATTAAACTTTCTAGTTATTATTATTCCACAGCGTTTTCGGACGTTAATGCAGCCTAGACGCTTTGTTGTAGAAATTCCATTCAAACTTCTAAACGTGCGCCTTGTTTAGGAGATGTGGGCTATTAATTTTCAGCTTGTCAACCTTTAAACTTTTCATCTTATTTTTGTTTTTCAAATTTGTGTCAACTCGTTGACTGTATCAACTTTTTGACTTTGTCAACTTTTTTCAACTTCTTGTCTTTGTCAATTTTGTGTCAACTTTTTGACGTTTATTTTTTTCAACTTTTTATCTTTTTCAACTTTGTCAACTTGAAATAACTTGCTGGAAAGACGCCGACCGGCATCTTATCGGCTACAATCATGCTTTCCCACTCAATTTCTTCAGAAATTGCAAAGTCTAGTTGGAAGTGACTTCAATGGCTCAGTGTTCTGAGGTCAATTAACATATCTGTTGTCTTAGATATGTTTAACTGAATGTAGAACTCATTCTGGAGCAGACTGAATAAAAGTTAATAAATAAGATCAAATTCAGTGCGAGCAGCCATTGGGAGCCATGGTACAGAGGTGAGAAGAGGTGTAACATGGGTTGGCTGGTTGAAAACAGGCAGGCTGCTGCAAGTTTGATGGCGTCTGTGAAAGCTCCTGCCAGGAGAATGTTACAATAGTTGAGTTTAGAGAAGACCATCGCCTGGACGAGGAGCTGTGCAGCCTGCTGGTAGAGAAAAGGCTTAATCTTCCAAATATTGTAGAGCGTGAACGTGCAGGACCTGGAGATCACTGCTACATGATCCTTCAGACTCAGTTTGTCATCATTCCAAACCCAGAGGCTTTTCACAGACTCCGTAGGTGTTAGCAGTAGGGAGCCAATTTGAATTGTGGTATTTCGATGAGGAGAATGTTTGCCTGAAAAGATCAGAATTTCAGTTTTTGATAATTTCAGTCGGAGGTCAGTGCCAATATGTCTGAGTTATTGACCGAGTTGAAGGCCTAAGTTTTAGTGGTATCTCCTGGTGGGAAAACAGATTTAGTTTTAGTGGTATCTACTGGTGGGAAAACAGATAGAGCTGAGTGTCGTCAGCATATGAGAGATAAGAAAAGCATTGGTTTTGGATGATGTGATAAAATGTGTGATAAAATGTACAAAAGTGTATAGTGAGAAAAGAAGGGGGCCAAGGACAGAGTCTTGTGGAAGCCCTGTGGTTAGCTTATAGAGTGCAAATGTCTCACCACCCCATGACAACTGGAAGGACCTATTTTGAAGATATGATGTGAATACATTAAGTACAGATCCTGTAATTTCTAAATCTGACAGCCTGGTGAGAACCATTGAGTGGTTAACCGTGTCAGAGGCAGGCGATAGATCTAGTAGAATGAGGACAGATGATCTGCGAGTAACAGTACGAAGGTCATCCACCATTGCCAGGAGGGAGTCCCAGTTGAATGTTCCCTCCTGAAACCAGACTGAAAAGGGTGAAGTAGATCATGCGCATGCAGAAAGTTGTACCAGGAAAGCTTGTTGAAGAATATATGAAACAAATGGTATGTGGGAGAATGGGCGGTAGATGTCCAGTAGGGAAGGGTTTAGCGTGGGTTTTTTTAAGTAAGGGAGCAATGAGAGCCTGTCTTGTCTGGCAGCTCTAGGAAGACAAAGTGTAAGGTCAGCAAATGAAGTGGTTGGTGTTTTACATCAGTAGTCTTAGATATAAATGCTATAAATACCTCCTTCACCTCTTTGGCCTGGAAAGACTTTGTTTACTTATTAAATATTTGAGTTGATTTTTTACAGCAGTGCTCCAGTCTCTGGACATAGGTGTTTACAGGATGATCAGTATAAGAAAGAGTTTGGTGAAGCCAACACGCCTCCCTCGGACAGGGACAAAAGGTTGGAAACTGCCTTAGGTCCATCTGGATTTCTTTCTGCTCGACCTTACATATAATTCAATTACCGTTAATAATGGTACTAACATAGCAAAGGTAAATGACTAGGTACGTAGACTTTAGCACCGCTTTCAGATCAAACATTCAGTCTTCCAGATTTTCCAGATTTCAGGTGATGAACCAGAAGTACAAACACTACAGACAGCAGAGAGGAAAGCTACAGCTCAACTCAAAGTTTATTAAATATGAAATTGTGCAAAATGGTTTAATTTTAAATGATTAAATAATAAAATTTAGAAAACAAGCGGAAAACATCACATTTGAATTTTTATTCAAAAGACTTTGTGGAACATTGTAAGCACATGGTAAATGTGTGTTTACAAAAGAGCTGCATGATCTGACAACAGGAACACTGGGGGGTGGGGTGGGGTGCTTCTCAACATCTTCCAACACAACACTTCATATTACTCCCCCCACGGGAAAACAGATAAGATATAAAAGCAAAACACTAACACACAGCCACCCACCCACCCACACACACAAACAGAATTTCACTAAATCATGTATTAAGACTAGCCTTTAAAATAAAGCCTCACGTTTCCCAGCTGGTCTGGAAGCACTCCAAAACATTTGGTACCTCACAACTACAAACTACACCTTCTACTCAACAGGTAGTGACTTCTCTGTACATGAGGGTCTGTGCAGATGCCTTTCGCCCCACCCCCACCGTCTGACCACCTCCACCTTGTGGCAGCATAGGCCGTCATCCGGCAAGTGTATTGCCGGTGAGAAGCCGCAGGTGTTCAGGCTCAGGATTGCGGCCTTGTCATGAAAACTGGATCTGCTGCACGGTGGGAATCTGGAACACAGACACAAGTGGTTTAGTTCAGACAGTACTGGAACTTGGCGTGTTGCAGCAGAGGCTGCCTCGTGGTGGCTTTTACCTGCTGATAGGAGGTTGTGTACACCATGACGTTCTGCTGCTGGCCATCTGCAGTGATGAGCCCGGCTGGAAGTGGATTTGCTGATGTGGGCGAGAAAGTGGATTTTAATGAGACTGAACTTCAAACGTACAAAGTAGATGTTAACCCCTGTGCCCTCCTCAAATGTACTACTCTAAACCACCTGACACACGCCTACACTGCCCGTCCTGACCGTCACATTCATTTAGAATGACATGCATCTGTCTTCAATGGGAAAATGGATAAATCTAGGCGAACACAGTTAACGTCACAGAATGCATGGCAGTGAGATAAAAAAGTCTAGGTGTCCAGAGTGAGTATCTGACACTACGTAAAGAAAATAAATAAATGAGGATGCAACTTCAATGCAATCAAATCATTTTGCTGCTTAACGTTGACATATTCAAGACCCATGTCCCTACTATTTGTTATCTGTGAAATAATTCATCTTTTGTTTGGTAGTTTTGTGCAGAGTGGAAGGGTTTTAAAAAAAAGGGGCTTGTTTGATGATATTTCCTACAAATGTGCTTTGATGAGGCTGCGTGGTGTCAGATACTGTGCAGGATCCGACTTGTTATCGACAAGTCAACACTAATAACCTGTAGCGCTAACAAAAACACTGTCAAGCTGTGAACAACAGCTAAAATACAGATCTCCTGTGTGTCTCCGGGTAAACCAGACATTACCTGACAGGGATCAGTGGCTCGCTGCCTTATATGGTGTTATTTACACCAGGCTTAATGTGCTAGAGCTCTCTCAGGTTTTCATAACAATGTAAAAAAAAAAAATCAGTCGACTTTAGTGAGTAAAGTGGAAAGAAATATTGTAATTCAGATCTATTCATAAATCAGTTACTAATGTGGCCTTTGTATTTGCTGGAGATGAACGCATAATCACATTTAATAAAGTTTCACTTCACTTACCTCTGCTGCTTCTCTGCTTTCCACCGCATGTGTGAAGGACAGTGAATGTATTTCCCCAATACCCACAACCCTCCCATCTACTTACAGTAGCTGTCATCTGCAAGGTCCTCCCCCAGGCCTTCTCCCACCGACACACCGGGAATGCCCTTCTCCCCTTTCATTGCCTGGAAACACAGCACAACAGAAAAATAAATTATTACACAGCCCAACAAGAGTGTCATATGTGCACAGGCTTTGCAGTCACACGTAGGAACCCTGAAATCAGGAAGTGAGATTTTATGTAATGTATCTGTGGTGAAGTGTGGCTGTCAAACTGAAATGATGGTGAAGTCTAAGGTTACCTCTCTGAACTTCTGCAGGTAGAGCTTCAGCGGCTCCACGTACATGTCGAAGCCCAGCGTGGACATGGCAAACAGGATGTCCTCCCCGTTAATGGTCTTCCTCTTCTCCTGGTGACAGCGTTCGCTCGCCTCCGACGTGATGAAGCTGATGAACTCGCTCACGCATTCCTGCACACATTCTTTGGCATCTTTGGCAATCTGTGGAATCCAAGTGGACACGATAACCAAATGATTTACTGAGTGATGTTATTTTTATATAGTTCACCACAGTGGGAGACATTAGTCACACATTTCATCTCTTCTATGTGTTATTCACCACATGAATACACGCGACCATCAATCAAACTAGTTGAGGTGTTTCTGGTTTGAACATTATTTAAAATCTATTTAAATTCATGCTAATTTGGTTTATGGTGGATTTTAATGTTTCCTACAATTCTAAAAAGAGCATGGGCCAAATCAAGGACACAATGAAACAATGTTAGTATTAAAACATTTTGATCACAACAACTAATTTGACAAGTCTTGTTGCCCTGCTCTTTTTTCTCTCCCAAAACCAGCCCTGCATTTACAGCTTCTGACTGGATGAACACACACACACAGGTCAGGTAATCATCAATGGGCATAGTTAGCGGGATATTTCAGAAGATGTGGAATGCCTGCAGAAGTTAGTAGTACAACTCTTTGCAGTCTGATTTGCACCAGGCATTGCAATGTTCAAAAACTCTCACAGTAAACACAACCCATAAAAATCAAATACTAATCATAAGGCTCGTTATTGTTCCATTCCCTCCCTTCCGAACCTTTCCAGTCTGAGGCACAGCGTTCTTCATGATGCGAGCCACATTAGCAATAGGAAGATAAATGTCCTGCTCCCTGTAATTCTCTTTGATCCCACCGTCTTCATGGTCGTTCAAACTGTCCTCAGCATCATCTAAAGAAAAGACACAGAATGCCGATAAGCTTCCCACTGAGCACACTGATGCTTTTCCTCAGCCCTCAGCATCCTGTTCGCTCCTCACCATCTTGGGACTGAAGAACGTAGTGACCGGATTGCATGAACTCCCCGCTGATGCCCAGCTGGGACGCGTCGGTGGTAGAGCCGTCTCCGTCCATCTGTGACACAGAAGCACGAACAATGAGGATCCTACTACAAACGTCAATATAAATACAAATACAAATAAAACAGTTTTTTAAAAATAAAATATAAGGACAGCGATTTAACCAAATCAATTATTCATACACGGGTTCGTTCTCCACATATTTTCTGAACATCTCATATGCTACAACTAGCATACTAGGTTTCTGTGTTAGCGTTATCGATCACTGTAGATTCGTTGAGGCTAACTAGCCGCTTGCATGAAGGCTTTTAGGCGCTTTTCAGGTTCAGGATTATAACCTATTTTCCAGTGTTCACTGAAATGAACACCCGGCTCCGCTTCGCGTTACGCGCAGCCCTGTATACGATACTACAAGGTACTGCTAGCTAGAAACGTTCGTGTAACATTACTGCTTTTAGTGGCTTATAAAGTCGAAAACAGTGCAAACGTAAATGATATGCTTGTTGCTCGCGGCTATTTTTCCAGTTTGCTCAGGAACGCTAATAAATGTAACGGTTATGTCCTATTTAGTCTCGCTAGCTAACGCTAGCTAACTTCTCTCAGGGTTAACTTACCCGCGCAGAGAGCTAGTTAGCTAGTACACTGGTTTTCAGAAACGAAGGATGCCAAAGGCTCTCCAGTGGGTCATTTACCTGCAGTATGTAACTTATTCAGGTACATAATGTCCCTTGAATAATGTCTCATTGCGAATCAACTGCAGCTAGCGCCTGCACACACTGCGCTTGGCCTGTTCTTTGTCTCAGAGAGCACACCAAGACGTGGCCTTCACCGAAACGTTAAATTGTCATTTCTAAAGTTTATCCCGCTGGATACTTGCTTACGAACAGCACCTCATTCACCCGGACAACAAATAAAAAATGAGACAGAGACGGACATTTCCATTCGAGCTAACGAGAAATCGGTTAACAATCATTGGCCGGAGCCAGGCACAAACCTGCAATGAAGCCCTGGTTGGTTACCTTCCTGAGACGGCTGTTTGGTTGGACAGAAAATGGCTGCGAAAGGACCAGTCCCAGCGCGGAGTCGCGGCTGCACTACCGCCTCAGGACGGCAGAGGGTCGCGCTGCGTTCAGGGACTCCTCCAAAGCTCTTAAGCAATGGCCCATTCAGCAGCAGGAAGTCTGGCGGACGCGGGACACAAATCCAAATGTGTATAGAAAACGTGTATTATGTTTGTTGATTTATTTTAAGTTAGAACCAGTTCGAAAAATACAGAATAAAGTCAAAACAAATCAAACATGCTTCCATTATTATCTTTAACACTCTCAATTGTCATAATTCCTACTTTTATGGCAATATGGGAACGCATCTCTTCTTCTTCTCTTCAAGATTGCAAGATGTTTTTTAAATATAAAACTTATCCAGATACGAACATCATACAACGAAACAGGTTTAAATTTATAGAAATTGTGTATGTATGTATGTTAAGAAGTAGCAGAGGAAGAATACAATGTATAAAAATAAAACTAATCAATACCTAAGATCTTCTCTAGTAACTATTCCCTTAATGTGTTTTCCTAAAATTTCAAATGTCTTAAAGCCTTCATTTGTTTTATTGACTGCCATTGAGAAAATTTGCTAAACAACATAAGATTATTTAAATACAGTCAACCGTTGGGCTAAGATGTCGTCAACCAGTCTCAACCAGTGTATCTAACTTTCAGATCTGTTGCAGCTAAGTTTAGAGTATGGAATGGCACTGACAACATCCAGTGGCTTACATAGTGTAGATGCTGTGGTGAATGTTATAGTGGTTTAGCTCCTTCAGAAGAATCCACCTCCCACTCACCATACAGTTGGAAAAGAACTAGTGGCATATGTAGCAGCTAGAAATAACATATATTTCCCCAAGGCGAGAGTAAAAAACAAAAACAGGCACAAAATGACTACCTGCTGTTTTTGACAGCCCCCCCGGCTTGACCACTGTGCTGAGAGTTTAGTTTGGATGAATTACCATGTTTAGCCCTTGAAAAAACTGCACTGTCTGGGGTCACTGCCAGAGCAGCAGATTCAAATGAGTTTCCTGCTCTAAATGCTGCATGCGTGAATTATTCATAGACTATATTTAATAAAGCCCGTTGAAGATTGACCCTACGCTACGTGAGCAGGTTCCATTTACAAAAGTTAAGTAATGAGACACTTTACCAAAGTGATATTAAATGTGTGTAACCCATGGACCACCTTTTGACAGGCTGCTTGTTTAGTGCTATCCTGTTGTTGACAGCATGTTACAGGTCAGAATTTTGTTCCTTGACGTCAAGACATTGACCTGTATGGATAGATATGTCAGATGAAACCACTCAAAACAAAAATGATTCTAACTTTGATAAAATTTGAATCATTGTTAGAAACACAGCTACTTTGTATTGGACATACTGTCTAATATGAGAAATCATATTAGACAGTATGTCCAATACAAAACAAATCTGCGTTCCAAAGGTCATCCAAGGTCATGAACACTGGTAAAGGAAAACATATCTCGGGAGGCATCCAGGTTGTAATAATTCAACCTGGATAATTACTATTCAATGGCAACCAGACTCACTTGAAGTTCTTAAAGATGTTCTGCCTTAAATCTGAAAGGCTTGCTCAGCTCTAACTTTGTGAGTCATTCAGTGGTTCATGTAAATTAAGTAGCCTACTGAAAGACTTACCTCACCTTAAAAGTGAAGATGCCCTTTGGAAGAGGGGCAAAGTCTTTAAGAAACTCAAGCAAATCCAGTTACCAACGTGTAGCAGCTTTGGGAGCACAGAGAGAATGACAGTGAGGTTTCTTTCTTCCAGGAGTCCAGGAATTGGGAAGGAGTCTAGAGTAGAGCTAATGCTCCTTCACATTGAAGGGAACCTGTTGAGATGGTTCATGGATCGGGGGGGATTTCAAGGACATCCAACTGGCAGGGTATCCTGGCGTAGACCCAAACACACTGGAGAGATAATACGGTACAGCCGAGCTGTGACATGAGTAGATGTCCCTGGTATTGCAGAGAAATTCTGTCTTCATCCTTTCCTTGTATTTTGCCAGTAAGGCTGCTGAGCTTTCAGAATTAGGCAGTTAGGTTGAACAAACTGTAGGTGAAAGTTCGGAGCTTTGAAGGTGAAGATGGCAGCCGCACGAACATATGACTGTGATGTTGCCCTGTGTCCTTTCTGGCCAAAAAAAATAAAAACAATATGGATGGATGGATGGATTTGTGTGGCTTCAAGATATTATAGTCATTTGTAAAATACTAAGTGACATTAATGAGTCAGTATAATGACGCTTCTGTTGGCATAAAATGGCAGGGACGGTTGGCAAACTGACCATCCGATGACGTCTTCACCTGAATCCTGAAGGACAAACGCTGCTGCTGTAAGTGTGTGTGTGTGTGTGTGTCTGCGGCTGCTTTTGAGCTTCAAGCACAACTTGAAAAGACACGATCCTGCTGATGCATTTTATTGCTCTCGGAGCCAGATAAGTTGTTCTGTAAGCCTGTGTCTCTGTAAGCCCTAATTGAGCGGAGTTTTGAAAGACTGCAGGGGAGTGATAAGAGTCTGGGATTTGATGCATTTACATGGAGTCAAAGTTCAAGTTTCTACTCTGAGGTTTTACTGCTGTAGCGTGAGTCTCTGGAGTTTTACAGCCTCCATTTTATGTAATGAACAAGACAGGGATTATGGAATTATCCCAATTAAACGTGTTTATTGGTGCATATAGCTATTTACTGAGACAATACGGCTTGTAATGTCAGTGAGGGAAGATTTTATTGTTATTACTGAACTCTCTTGTTTGCTTTTCTTCTTTAATATCCTCACATGTCCAAGCGTCAGAAAACAACTATTGAATATTCATGTGGATCATAAAGCAAAGGGTCTCATACAAAGGACAGGAGAGACAGCACTTAAAAGTTAGCTGCAGACCCTGTGCAAAGGTTTTTCTTTCTCATGGTGGCCAGCTGCTTGTACAGGTGGGCACTGCGTGGCACGACCCCCTTTGTCATTCTCTGCCTGACAGACTTGCATGTGTAAGTAAGACAAATCACCTAATCAGACAAAGTGCACAGGACTCTCTCTTTTGGTGAGTGTCTGAACATATTATTAGAGCAGAATTGAATTCAGGAAAACAGTGTTTTTGTTGTGCAGGTTAGACTGATCTGTCACTGCCTGCTTCTTCTGGAAAGGGTCCACCTGACCTTTGTGGACTCTGTGCTCTTGCCACCACTAGGTGACACTGGAGTTGTATTTGTAGCCACTTAATGAAGCACAATGCATTTTATCAGAGTTTTCCATCTGACACATGTGAGCTGATAAGACTTATTCCATTCTTGGTAATCCTGCTTTAATCCACCAGACTGTACCACAGCTACAACTACTTTTTGTTACCTTTGAGCCAACTGTTAGGCTTTCAACTACAATTACTATTCATAGGTCCAGATGTGTTCCACATGTGGCTCATAAACAGGGTTTCTGCAGAAATGTAAATGTATTGTTAAGATTACTTTATATACAGAATCGCTTCAAAAAGTAGCTTCTGACTTTTTACTGCACTGTGAGAAATCATCAAAGATTCATTATAAACTAATCTCACTTTGAACTGTGAACAAATACACTTGAAAGATAGAAAGAATGAATGAAAAAAAAATAATTGAAAAGAGGTGTTGTATCTAGAAGTGTTATTACAAAGTAAAACGTACTGACAGATAATCCATAATAATACCTTTTCTCTGTTGCTCTTATTGTCTGCTCTCCTTCTCTCTCCCTCTCTCCCTCTCTCCTCTTTTCTCTCACCCCAACCCGTTGAGGCAGATGCCCGCCCACTTTGACACGTAAAGGAAGTATCTCTAAATTGCTCGTTTATACAATACTTGAGTAAACGTACTTTCCACCACCAGAATCCAGAAGTAGATGGAGAAAAGGTTCATTTAAAATGACACTGGAGCACGTGATTAAAAGTACATGTTATTGACTGTTCGTGAACATTATCACACTGTAAATTCTAATCTAACCACACAAAGAAAGAAAGAGTGTTTTCAAACAACACCAATTAAAAAACCAGCATCATCTATCTAAGTCACATATTTTCTGTGAAACAGCACGTTTTTTTAGTTTGCCTCTCTGAGCTTCCATGGATAAACTGAAGACCAGTTTTACATACCACTTTTCAGATTAAAGCTATATTGTACTTCCTCGCTCTCATTAATACAGGAAATGGTAATAAAAGCAAGACAAACGTACAACAGCCTACACCACAACAGGGTTATTCATACTACAAACTGAAAGGATTTGAACAGCGCCATCATAATATATTACTTAGTGTATGTGAGTCTTGAACAGCGGCGCACATCTGGACTCGCTCATTCTCATCTTGAGAGAGGGGGGGCGCCGTCACTGGCCTCTCCCCTCCCCGCAGTCCAGCAGTGGTACGCTCCGTGGTGGATGCGTTCAGCTCATTGACCGGAGGACAATCCTCATCAGTACCAGCTCGAGCTTCATTCTCCCCTCCCCACGAAGCGAGCAGCGCCCTCCAGCCTCTCCGGCAGCCTCGCTATGAAACAGACTCTGGGCGAACTGATGAGGATGAGCAGGATATGCCGGATGGTATTTGCCACCTGTTTGGGATCCTTTATTCTGGTCATCTTTTATTTCCAAAGTATGTTCCAACCAGGTAGGATCTCTCCCCTCTCCCGCATCCGCGCGCGCGCGCGCGCGTGTGTGTGTGCGTGTGTGTGTGTCTGGCAGCCTCCTGGCATGTTGGCATCGATGTGATCTGGCTGTACAGTAACGCAGCCGTGTGAAGGAACAGTTATCAGAGTGCGATGTGACCGTGCTGTTGCGCTTTTGTTCGGTTTTTGTTGAGCATGTTTCTCATGTGAGAAACCAAGGCGCTCAGCGGACAAGTGGCACAGCGGTGGATTTTTCTTGTCTCCAGAAACGTGGCTCGGTGAGCGGGCGGCAGTGGGGGTTTGGCGAAGTGGGCACTCCGCAGCCTGTAAGTGATCCAAATGAGATCCACGTAGAGGTTCTTCCCATGTGAGAGCAAAGCCATGATGGAAACTGCAATTTAGATCAGGTCTAAAAATAAACTGTCTTCAGCGAGCGTTTAAAACCGAGGTCCTCTCTGATCAGCTGATCTGATCACCACCAGCAGAGGTTCTGGGGGGAGATCTGGTGTATTATTCATTTAGCTTTTTAGAGACGTCTGTTTCATCAATCACGGTCATGGATGTGAGATCCATGCAGCGCGCAACAACCGTGAAACCATGCGTTCAGATGCGCACAGCGTGTCAGATAGGGGGGACACGCTTCAGCTTTGTGCTTTCCACGGAGAGAAGCTTTCCACGTTTGGGACAAACCTGTAACGCTCCTGTTAGAGGCTCAGTGGTTGAGTTTAGTCCGCATCCTTTTTGACATCAGGTTCAAATGACACATGCACACGTGCGGTTTCGCTTCTACTGAGGTTAAAGGAGTGTCAGTCTCCGGGTGATGATGTGGGAGCAGAGTCATGTGCATCTGAGTGATGGGGCTGCTGGGATAAAAGAGAAGCTCATCCACACCGGTTCGGTCACATCTCTGAACCAGGAGCTGTTTGTATACATGTCTACACCGGCTCAGAGGGAGTGATCCCCACAAAGAAAATCCCCATTAAACACTGACACCACTATATCCTAGTTAACTGGATTACTGAACCAGTGATTGGATGGGGTGGGGGGTGGGGGGGGGCAGAGACTGAGATAGCAGAGGAAAGTTAATTATTTTAATGCTTTTTCTTCTGTTAAAAAATATAAACATGTAGTTTTTTCTACACAAAAAGTAGCCTCCCTGTCTGATGCTAAGCTAACCTAAAGGACTGTAGTGCCAGATATACCATCTGTGCAGCCTTCCCTTCATCTTCTCTGGGATCCAGCAGAAATGATGATATCCGCTGATTGGTTGGAACAAAGCCTTTAGAAGCAAATGTCTGACTTCATGGGAGATTTTGACAGCACCTCTCTCTCACATAGACGTGTGAGCACCGCTAATAAAGGAAGGGAGACTGTTGTTATTTAGGTGAACTGATTCTTTAAGCCTTTAATAACCGAAGGACCCCACCGCTTGAGGAGACCCAGTAGTCTGACTCTATAGCTAAAAACTGCACATCTGTATTGCGGAGCAGGAACCTCGTGCAGAGTGTGACCTCCCGTCTGCTACGGAGAGGAAGATTGTCAAGCATTCAACGCTGAAGCCAGACTCCATTAAAACCCTGTCATGCCAGTCTACAGACGAGTTGCATCAGCTTCTGCCCGACACACACGGTGGTCGTTTTATTTTGCAGTGGTGATGACAGGGCACTGCATCCCGGATGCTCTGATTGAAGAGAAGATGGCTTGGATATGAGTGGTAATGATGTGGTGTGTATTTCTGGGTGATTACTCGTGAGCAGTGTGTGATTCTTATTGTTCCCGTGCTGTCTGTTTACTCCTCTCTCCTCATTCTCGCTCTCTCTCACACACACACACACACACACACACACACACACAGCAGCAGCATTGTTGTCCACCGTGTAAGGTTCCAGGCAGCGTCTCTCTGGTTCAGGCATGTGTAGCAGGCCTGGGATTCCCGTCTGTCCTCCCAGTGTAAACTCTCACCTCTGTTCCAGGACCCGTGGGGTCGTGACCTTTTGTAGAAGGGAAAAGAAAACACACACCAGGCAAAAACTTTAAAGGCTTATTCCAAATAAAACACAAAGAACAGCACGAGGGAAGGTGTGTCAAAAATGAGACAGAGAGCATGGCTGCAGTGAAGACGTTCTGTAAACCTGGCCGTGCAGATAGCTTGGTTCCCTTAACAAAGGTTAAGTGACAATCAATAATGCGTGGTAAAGGGTGAAATATCCACACAACAGGCTGTGGCTCTCTTTTCTCAGTGCTGTGGGCGTCAGAAAAGACGTTTTTGTAATCAGTGCTGTGCAGTGTGAGCTAGCACAGACACACACACACACACACACACTGTCTCGCCTGGCAGCGACACATACAGTAGGTCAATCGGGCCAAATGCAGGTTATTACGCCTGTCGTTACACCGCAGCCTAAAGGGCAGGCTGCTGGCTGACAGCTACGAGCGAGGACCTGCGCCCTCCCACCTCCACCTCATCTCTCTGAATTCACTTTGAGCCTGAGGTTACTCCGTGCCTGTGACAGATCCAGTGTCTCCTCAGGCTCAGTCTCTGCTTCTCCATTAAAGGCAAAGTAGCTGCAGACATCAACGTAGCTAACAAGGCAGTTTGCTCTGTGGGCTGCTTGTTTGGTTTCTTTGTGAACTGCCTCTGGGATATTTTGGAGTGTGTGTGTGTGTGTGTGTGTGTGTGAGCGCTGACACTGCAGCTCTGTTAGCTCGCTGTGCTCTGTCTTTCTTCAGCCTCTGAGTGGTAACCTGCTGCTCAAAAGTCAAAAGTCTGCCTCAAAAGTCTCATGCTCACATTTCATGTCACCTGGTGCCTCCAGATACAGACACACACAAACCTCACCCCAACTTTTTAAAATTTTAATTTCCTTTCTAGGAAGATACGGGAAAGTCTGGAGGAAGAATGAAATATTCCTGCCTGGAATTTGTGAGGGAAACTCAAAATTCCTCACCTTTATAGCATCAGCTGTCAGTGCTGCAGAGACAGAGAGCTCAGATTCGTTGGGGATGGGTGACCTCAAACATGGGACCCTCTAATGACAGAAAGGGCAGTACATTATGAACAATGTGTGTTACAGTGACTGTCCTGATTTGACATGATTTCACTTTTCTTTTTGATTGGTTACACGTTTGCTTTGTTACATCTAAATGCAGCTTTTTGTTTTTCTCTTTGATCACTTTCCATGAATGACATTGAGAGGAAGCCCCCCCAGAGTGTGCACAGTTAGCCCCGCCCCTTATATACATTCTAACCCTTATCATTACGGTTAAAACATTGAATCGAGTTCATCTCAGACAGGCTCTGATTAATTGCATTTAATTGGATCTTTAAAATGATTTAATACTATTTAACTATTTAATGAATTAGTTTGTTATTCTTTTGTTGACAAAGTGAGAACGTGGCTGTGGCTGCTCAGTCCTGTTTGGAGCATCGTTGATTGCTAATTTGTGTTAGAAGAGGATTCCTCGATAGATAGCATGCATTAGCATGTTAGCATAAGGAGCCCTAATCAAACAGTAAACCGTCCCCTAACGTTCGTACAACTCAACTCGGGAGAGGCACCCAAGTTTGGTAGCATCATGTGTTGTCCTCCACTTTATGTAGCACATGTCTTCATGAATCTGTGTCTCTGTAGCAGAGAACAGAGCGACTGTCCCGCTCCGCTGCTGAGGTCGCCTGAGTTAGTAGACTGAGTTGATGACCATCTGCATGAGCGTCTGGACTTCATTAAGGAGGCGATGAAAGGGCTTCCACAAAGAAAGACACACACACACACACACATTTTTTGGGAGCACTAAAATCTCCAGTTTCCTGGGAAAGATTTAGACCAGTAACATTCTCTTTTTTCTTGCCTCCACAAAAAACTTTTGTCCTTGTAGAAACACATCACAGACCCACACTGACACACATTAATAGCCATTAGGTCACAGTGTCTCACAGACAGAGTGAGACATTCATTGTCTGTGTGTATGTGTAGGCCCAGCAGACCTATCTGCTTCCATTTCTGCATCCCTTTGCATTCTTATGCACTTGTTATCAATGAGGCCACCCGCCCAGATGGGATTTACACACATGAAATACACTGACTCACACTCTCTCTCGCAGCAGAAGCGCTCTGGCAGAGCTGCACATGGGAAAAGTGCTGTCACCCCACCTTCTTCCTCCGTGAAAAACCGCTGTCTGTCTGGAGAAAAGAAGTCTTCAGTGTCTGTCCTCCTCCTTATCCAAGTTAATCTGTGACTGCAACCAAACTATGTTTAGTGCCATAAACTGTTATGCAGAAAATGTGTGCCCACATGTTGTAGCACAAACGGTTGAAAGGTGTGGTGTGTTATGTTGCACATGTCTTTATGTAACAGACGACAGAGTCCATCTTCCTACGAATCAGAGGCGGGGGCACTAATTATAGGAGCTGTCCGAGGTGATGTCTACACCTCAACATCTGTCTGCCATGCAGTGTAAAATGTGTCTTAGGTTGATCAGGCTGTTAAAAGCATGTTCTGACTGGTATTCATCCGCCTTATGTTCTGAGCTTGTGCAGCCATAAATACCGTGTGCAATTACACAATGGCAGTTTCAGTCCTTTCTCACTGTGGCGTAAGAATGAGGACAAAGGTCTGCACCGGGAAGAACTTTCATTTGAGCTTTAATGGGACCCGAAGTGGATGCAGAGATTTTTAAAGTCAGCGGCTTCAAAGGTAGAAAACATATTAGAACTTTTAGGATTTTAGTACAGGTCATTAAACAACAGTGTTTTTCCTTTAAATTAACAGCAGGAGCTTAACAGTTCACTGGCTACTGTAAACTACTGCCTACTGTGAGCCGAACAGGTTTCCAACCACAGGTCCAAGCCTTCATTGAGTCAAAACGGAGTTAAAATGTGAACGAAATGAGAAATAAAATCAAATAACTAGTTTATAGCCACACTTATTATCCCATTCATTAGTCAGTTAGGATGGTTCAGAGATGAATCTCTCCTCTGAGCCATCTTAAGTGATTAATAGCTGGCAAAATGAATGTCCATTTCCACCTTGAAGTTCACCCTTTGGGCCATAGAGCAATTGGAAACTGACTGTGACAATGGGAATGACATACTTCATTGATCCACTTAGAGAAATTATTGTTGAACAGCTGCCAATCAAACCACTGACTCTGGGGTTCAAAGACAAGTGCTCGAGCAACTGAGCTACCGTCTCCCCAAACTGATGCCCGCGACATGATTAATGAGTCCAAAACCAAAGTTCTCATTTGAGTTGGATCGAGATCAGTGTTCAAGGCTGCTCACAGAATCACTCCGCAAAAACCTAGTTCTAGTTGTCAGTGATGAATTGAAAAGATTCTGATATTATTATGAGTTAACTACATGTCAGTAAAATAGGTGGTTAAAATCAGAAGTTCACCAAAAAAATCTGGACTGTACCTAATTACTTACTTTACTACTTCTTTCTTGTAAAGAACTTTTTCTGTCCCGTTTTTTTCTACTTTTACTTGAGTATTGTGTAGTTCTCTGTTAAAACCAGTTGCACTGCCTGGCATGTTCCTTCATTACCATGAACAAACACCCAGTTTATTTTTGACTCAGTCTCGCACACTCAGTCCTGCTGCTGAGAATACTCACCAGAGACCACATGTAAATGAATGTGCTGCTGAAAGTAGGCAGCAAGTGCACTATTGGTCCTGTTTGTTCAATTAAAAACTACAGGGAGCAGCTGTTTTAGGAAATGAACATCCTAACAAACGTATCATGACAGCCCTGTATGTGTAATGTAAGATCTTTGTTATATCACAGACCTGCAATTTAATTTATACTGATGACATCATCATGTAATTTACAAAGAAATCCTGATAAATGACATGTTAGATGGGATGGGGTTGAGAGGGGGGCTCCGTGCCATGTCTTGTCTCAGGATCTCGAATTCCTTAGCTGCGCCCCTGCATCTTTTCGCAGAATGCTGGCAGGTTGATAAGTGTACAGTTGGAGTAAGAACAGTCCCCTGTGGTCATTACGCACGGCAGAACCTGTTTGCCTGCAGGCCACAGGCAGCAGGTGGAGATGGGAATGTAATCACACTCCCGCTGCCGATAAATATTGATTTGGTTGTTAGGTTTGAGCCCCGAGCAGTAAGTCAGGAGTATGAGAGCCACATGGTGTCCACATTTGGTCATTAATAACAGTGGAGAAGGAGAGAGCAGGGGCATTTTTAGTCAGTGTTTACCTCTGTAGTACAAGGACTCAGTGAGGGTTTGTGTGGATAGGTATACAGAACTGCCAAAATAGAATTGACCTGTTTCCAGAGGATGAGGCGACAGGTGTGTGTTACTGGAATCGTGGAATGTTTGGAACCATATTATGAAATTAAGGAAAGTAATAGGACACGGAGAGGCACTTGGCCTTTGAGATGGCACATTTGTGTTAACGTCTGTGTTACAAACTGGAAGCATAAGGTAAGAACGAGGTTCTGACAGTGATGTAGGCTTGTGTGTTTTTGGAACTAGACCCCTGCTTTAAAATTGGGGTCAGGATATCAAATGCTCTGCTGCATCCATTTCAGTTGCTCTCTATGTTTTTGACCTTTTTGCCTTCATTAAATGGTTGAAAAGTTGATTGGTAGTTGAAAAGTAGAGAACCAGACAGGAAAGCAACAGAGAGCGAGAGAGAGGGTGTGATATCTGGAGCCTGGGACATTGTGGTTACATAGCATGCACGTTAACCACTCCTCCAGCAGTCTGCTCCTCAATCATTCTTATTTTACATGTATATTGTGGATTTTTCAACCCTATGGAATAACAACAATAGCAGCATTGCTCGTGTATCTCTCCTTGAATTTATTCCGGTGTCATTTTTGCTACTGTGGGTGTTGGAACTTGTCTCTTTCTTGATGAATGTCTCTCTGTATGAGTGTTGAAGGGTGCTTGTGGTGCCAGATAAAAGACTCTTTGATTCTGAGAGACTGACACTGAAGACTGAAAATTGTGATGTCTTCATTTTCAGCTCATTCACAGTAAAATAAAAAAATACAGCAGCAGTCTAAATGAAGTCTCCAAAATGCGAGTATCAGGTTTTCAGCATCTCTGATTAGTTGCACAGAGCCTACATCCTTTAAGCGGCACGTGTTGACAGGTTTCCGTCTCTACCTGATGAATTATGCAGTCCTAATGTTTCCACACTGTTTTTCTTCACTTTCTGCTTCCCTTCGTGCATGTTGTTCCCATTCTCCATCCATCTGCTCAGTGTCTGTGGAGTCAGTCATAGCTATCATGCCAGAATGGCCAGTTTGGCCTGTGGAGCGATGCATGCTGCCCCTGGCCTGCTGTGGACTCCACCGTGCGGCATGGCAGAGCAGAGCCTGCTCAGCTGGCTGCTCTGAAGGAAAGTCAAAGACTCCTCTTATGTCCCTCCAGAGGGGTCAGGGCGGACATGTTGGCAGAGCCAGGCAAACAAAACTCTTCTCATCACTGACTCAGCAGAAAGTGGGCACACATTTGCTTTAACAAATGTTGAAGATGGAGCTGTGGTGTGGTTACTTAACTTCATGGAAAATACTCTTCAGTTTAGTGTCCTTCTCTTTGTCTCTCCCTGTGGGTAACGTGAGTGCCGCCTGTATTAGAACCAGTGTTTAGAATATATATAAACAGATTAGAATATCTGTTTATCTGTTGGTTTAAAGGAAGATATGCAGGTCTTTGGAGTTAATATGTTGCATGGTGTACACATACTGTGAATGGTTTGCCTTCTAATTGGCTTTGAATAAGCGTTGGTTAAAAAAGTCTCTTCTCTTCTCTTCTCCTCTTCTCGTCTTCTTTTCTCTTCTCTCCTCTCCTCTCCTCTCCTCTCTTCCCTTCTCTTCTCTTCTCTTCTCTTCTCTTCTCATCTCTTCTCTTCTCTTCTCTTCTCTTCTCTTCTCTTCTCTTCTCTTCTCTTCTCTTCTCTTCTCGTCCCTTCTTGTCCTTTTTAACCCCCAACTCAGATGAGTGCAGCGTTATTAGAGAGAAGGTGCTCTTTGAGATCTGTGTGAAAGTGTCAGTCTTTTCTCTGAATGCCAGCTGCTGGTACAGCTTTAAACCACAAGCACACAGCCCTTTTTGTTCATGTGTCACAGATTATCAGCTACGCCTGATTTTCTTAAGGTGTAGGTTAATGAGAGTTCGAGGGTTTTTAGGTTTTAATTTGTTTCTCTTCTGTCAGAAATATATATTCTGATGAGGTTTCTATGAGAACAAGGCAGGTGTTTAAAGGTCTGCTCAAGTCTCAGCACAGGTGGGAGCAGGGCTGCTAGAAGAGGGTGGAACATGTGCAGACCTTTAACCTGATATGGACCAAAATGGATCGTTGTGTACAGTGGTAAATAAAAGTCGCGACCCATATGTAGACTTCTGTTTATCTGTAATACACGCAGTGGTTTGTAGACATGAAATAAAGGATCAGTAACGTGTGTCCCTCCTCTCCTGCCGTGCCCTTTGTTTTCAGCAGCATCTGTCACTCTTGGCCTGAGAATTGAATGTACCTGAAAGTTTTCCTTCCTCCTTCTCAGTGCTTCATGAATCACCCAGGACGGTGATTAGGAGATATTTATGAGGACTAGCTGGGCATCTGTCACCTGCTGACAGAAGCAGAGACAGATGAAGGAATGTCGGGGAGAAAAGGCAGAGATGGCAGAGAAGGGAGGCAAACAAACACACAAAGCTTTCACATGCCTCCTACAACCAGCTCGACTCGCAGGTGAGATGGCGTTGCCATGGCAATAGGGAGGGAAAGCTGTGATTGGAGCAGAGTGCGCTTGGCCAGCTTCCGCACAACACGGTAGTGTAGCAGAAGTGTGACTTCTGACAGCGAGTGTGACTGGGAGCGATTTGTTGGAGTCTGTTCTCACATGGCGCGTTCGCTGTGACAGCCCGAACACGACCTGTACGCGAGGAAGTGGAGACACCGAACAGATTACAGCTAAAGTAGGAATTTAGCAGCAGTGCTGGGCAAAACAAAACCCTCACAGGGTTTTTGTTAGCGCTCACATGTATAATTTTCTCAACCCATAGAGAACAGTATGATCCTTTAACTGGGGTTTAAATATGTGCATTTCCACATTTGGAGTGAAATTCTGCTATAAGATATAACAGCTAAAATTAAAAAAGAGGTTTGGATCAAATGAAAAAGGCCTGGAACGAACCCGATAATAAGCTTCCTTATCCACTCCTTTGGTTTGCTGATGTTGCAGCTGCTTCCTGTTAACACCAGCTCACCTTCACCTGTTGTCTTATTAAACTCAGCATAATGAACCACGTGTTTTTGTTCCCTCGTTCCCTCGTGTTCTGCTTTGTTTGTGTGAATAAAATTCATGTCTTGGACACAGCAACTTGAAAAAGCTAATCCTTTGAGTGACAGCAGAAATGACTTGGACACATGTTTAATTCCTCGTTGATTTCCCACACATGCTGCTTCCGGGCTGTTGCCTCGCTCGACCAAACAGACATGCTGCTCCCTATCCCTGCCCTGGGTCTCTCAGGGTCCAGTGGCTCACTGGATCCTGCTCAGCCACTCACACACACACACAGTTGGGCACACAGGGCCATAATTTCCCCTGCTGTCTATTTTAAGAAGACTCGCTGTCCTCGAAAAAAAAAAGCCCACACATTATAATTTAGCAGTACATAACTACAGCGTCGCAACAGCAGGCAGCATTAAAGGTAGCCGAGTGCAGACAGACAGACAGAGGCGGACAGCACACATTCTTATGACTCACTACCTGTGTTCTTCATTGATCCGGCACTCGAGCTAAAGATGTGTTGACACAAGTCAGGTCTCTGTCATCCTTGGAAATAACTGTAAAATCTAAAAATAACCCAGTGCATGTAAACAGCTGTAGCTCTCACGTGGAGACAGATGCGTTTGTTGCATATGTTTGCTGACGCACTGCCATTGTGTGACGGGCACACAGAACGGCTGGCTTCAATGCCGTGTCCACTCATCTGTCTTCCTGTTTCTGTGTGGCTGTCAGTGGGAAACGAAGGATTGAACAAAGGCACAGAAATGCTCGCCCCTCGCTTTCCTTATGACGTAGTTTGGACATGTGAAAGTGTGGTGGTGGAGGAAGCGAGAGTGGCGCTCACCTTTACTTTACTTTGCTCTGCAGACACTTGTACCCAAAACCACTTACAGAGAGCTAGTGCTGTGTGTCTGGCTCAGGGACACACCTGGTAGAGGATGGACTAGGAGTCAGACAGGGTTTTGAACCTGCAACCTTCTGCCTCCCAGTCTGATGCTCAACCCATTGAGCTACCAGGCCGTCACCTCACGCCACACTGCGTGCAATCTGCAGGTAATTAGTTCATTAGAAGAAGCAGGCAAACCAATTTAAGCAATGGTAATGCTGGATAGAAAGCATGTTTGATTTGAAGGACAAAAAATAAGTGGGATCTTGATGACACTCAAACAACTCATTAGCTCCCGGATGCATTAAATTGGCAGATGGGGCAGTCACAGCGCAACACTTACTCCGCGTGAAAGCATGAAATGGCTCAGCAGGGTGCCCGGACCATCTCATAGATTCATATTCCAGGTATTTTATCTCAAAACGAACACCACTGGTATCATACCATCTCCATGCTGATTGGCTGTTCAGCTTAGACAGCCGAGAGACGGCAACCAAACAAACAGTGAGGTGAACAGCAGGGAAAGGCTGTTCTCATACCTCATCTTCATCTTATTTTATCTTAAACATTCGCCACCCTCAGAGTTGGTGGTTGCTTCCCGGTTCTGCCCTGATTCCTGAACAGTCTGTCACAATAAGATGAATAAAGTGTTATTATTTTCTTTATTATTATTAAGTGTAGATGAAGACGTTCTTTGCTGGATGTGTCTCTTGACACTACAATGCAGTTTTCTCATGTTTAATAATAAGAAGCAAAATGCTCACAAATCACGTCTTGTGAACAACCTTTAGTGAGCAACGTCTCTGACTAGCCTTACCACCCCCCCGCCCCCTGTAGATGTGGCCCTTTACATTTCCTCTGCTGACGCATCAAAACTAAACTCGAACAAACAGCAGGCATCTCCTCAACGGGCTGAACGTGTATGGGTTTGCAGGAATAATGAGGTGTAATGAAGAGGGAATGGAGAAGAAAGCCAAAAAGGTAATAGGTTCATTTCATTTGAGGCGTAATGAGGAATTGATTTCCCTAAATGTAAGCGGAGATGAAAGCAAAGTGGCAGCTTGCTGCAGAGAAAGCAGTGGCCTCCGAAAGAACTAATGAAGAAGAAAATGACATGAACCCCTGAGTACAAGGGGGGGGGGCTCTTCATGATAGACAACCTATTAAGAGCTTTCTGCTCCCAGTGTGTTCTCATTGCTGATAGAAACACACACAAATGTATCACCCCTTTTTTTGTGGCCTGGCTGCAAAACAATTTCAAGGCAACGAGGAAGAAGAAATAAATCATGTGACTCATCCTGGTCTCTCTCTCTCAGCTTGTTTTTAACACGCGCGTGAGATGATGCACACATATCACACTGTTGTTCGCCCTTAAACTCTGATGAGCACACACACACACACACATCATCTCCTCATCACCCCCCCCTGCCTGTACTCGAAGTGTTTTAATTACAGCCCTCCAAGTGCCGGACTTGTTCACACTTGAGAGGCGGGCGCCTGTGATTGGGCGAGCGGAGGCGCCGTGGCGATACTCCACAGCCGTCCTGTCAGTCTGTCATTGTTCCCTTTGTTTTTTGGGGCGGATGTGTGGGGGGTTCTGTTAGTATCATCTTTGAAACGAGAACAGTGATGAGTGAGTGAAACAGACACGTACGGCATCGATGGTTTATGCTCATACAGCATTGAGTTGTGCTTCTAATTCAGCGTCATCAATCCTGTGCTTTATGCTAGAGACAGGGCTCCCGCCTCACGAGGAAAATAAATCTCTCTCTGTAGAAACCACTTTTCCACATGCAACAGCAGGGAGACGCTATTTAAAAAGAGAACACTTGGTGTTATTGCTATATTAAGAGCATGTTTTATTGCTCTCTTGGTCTTTGGGTCCATCTGTTGCAAATCCTACAGCATAAATCCCAGTTAATTCCACCTTCAGATAATACCACCTTCTTCTTCTTTAGGTTACGTTTCTAGATTCTTTTGCTCGTATCATTTTGCAATAGAAAGAAACACAGGAATTTTCAAGATGCAAAACATTTTACCAAAGAAAGAAATAGTTTTGCCGTGTTTCTGTTGCTCTCAGTTCAAAAGGAAGGGTTAGAGTTAGGGTTAGTACACATGTAAGTCATGTAAGTCCACCACCAGCTCCTTGGAGTATGCTGGTCTGTGTATGATGTCAGACAAACGTCAGGTCTTCACAGGACACAGGTGTCTCTGTGCCAAGATGTCCTCTACCTCAGAGTGGATCAGAGCGGACCCAAGAACAGTGGCACACCACTTTAGCAAAATGGAGCGAGAACGTCTATAATGTGGGTGAAGTGACCCTTTGAAGAAGCCAGAACCAAACACACACACCAAGCCTCGAGTGCGCCTCACAGTAAGGCAGCGCGTGTTTGTGCCGCAGGTCGATCACCAGCAGCGACTCGTGCTGACATTTAGCAGAAAACAGGGAAGTCCCTCTTCCTCCAAGTGAGCCCTGCTGCTGAGTTAGTGTTAGTGCAAAATCAATGCCATTTCTTTTCCTGTCAGCACCATCACCACATGGCCTGTTCTTCTCTGTGTCTCTCTCTCTCACTTCGATTGGTGGAGCGGGGCTGGAACTGGCTCCTTCCTTCTCTCTCTCATGCTCGAGCAGCATCAGTTGCACATCACACGAGGCCCGAGCAGAGCTGACGCTGGACGTTATCTCACAGTGCTGCTGTTGAGGATCTGATGAAACCCGAAGGACGCTTTCACTCTCTGATGTTTCTGGCTTCATGCAGAGGAAGTTTGTGTTGTTAGCGCAGTGCTTCTCTGCTACACACAGCCACTGTGAGGGAAAAATAGTTTTTCATTACAAATGAAAGACAGTAGGATCCCACAGATTTGTAGGTTTGGTTCTGAACAGTTGACAAAACAGTCTTTGTAACTTAATCTTATGATCGACATGATGACATCCAGAGCTAAAGCAGCAGAGCAGTAAAAACATAGTATGTGAACCCAGGGCAGCAATTTGGTCCTCGCTTGAGAACTTAATCAAAAGTCTCAGGCGTCTGTGTTTCATGTCAACACCAGCGTTAGGACATCGCAACACAATGATAATGTTGAAGGAAAGTACATGTTCACTGTGATGGCTCATCAATTCTGAGCTAATTTCAAGTCTTCACACACATTTTCATACTGTACTGGCGTTAGCTGAAAGTAATTAGCCCCTGGAAGATGGTGAAAAGCACATTCATCATGTTAAACATGCAGAATAACACAGGTCTGGTGTGTCCCTGGTGCCTCGCTAGCTTCCTGCTGCGACTACACTGTGTGTGTGTGTGTGTGTGCGTGTGCACTGGCACTGACCACATCGTGTTGCTGCTGCTGTGATCTGCTGAGGCTGTTTAGCATCGAGCCACAGAGCAGACACATCTGTGAAACATGCTCCGCCGTGTTCCTCTCACTGTCTTTATTATATTTTCTTTCCTCTCCCCCTCTGTGCAACCAGTCTTAGGGGTTTTATCTAAACTGGTCTTCCTTTCTTTTGCCCTAGCATCTGTTCCAGCCCCTGACGCTCTATATTTAGTCCCAGCGGCCAGCTGTGGCTCTGGAGGGGGCCGATCTGGCTCCAGGCAGCCCTCGCTAGGACTCAGCTCTCCCACAAAACCCTTAATCGTATGGGCCGCACCCCTGGAGAGGAGCTGGATGAATTAGATGCTGGCAAGAGGAGGGGGGAGAGAGGGAGAGAAAAAGAGTGTTGGAAAACAGGGCAGTACACAGGCTGGCTGAAAAGTAGATTTGAAAGCATGAGGGGAAACAAAGAGTGTGAGACAAACATAAAAGCAGCTCATTAGCTTTGTGCACAAATCTCATTTTCAGCCTCTTGAATGGAACAAAGAGACGGAGGAAAAGAAAGAAACCTGGAGAACATGCTATGAACCACATCGCCACTGACGCGAAGACGCTGGGACGTCTTTCAGCAATGAAGTGCAACACGATGAGTCTGGCTTTTTTGGAGGGAAAAACATTTTGTGTTTGTAATATCAACTCCCTCCTGCTATGTGCTGTTTCTCACAGCAGCCGATAAACAACACTTCCAGGGTCCGTTCCTTTAAACCGGCGTCTTTCAATTCAAGTCAGTGTGATGCTTGCAAGACTAAAATTGTAATATTTAGAGGCATAGGTAATGTCCTCTGAGGAGAAATGTCTATAAATGCGTTAATAGACCACTATTTATAACAGAGCTGACCTCATGCACCCAGAATACTTTCATTATCGTTCATTAATTATTGTTTATCGTGTCTTTGGTTGAGTTAGACTTGTCTTTATCCAGCTAGCAGCTACCATTATCACCAGCAACCATCAGCAGTGATCCGTTGTCAGGTAAAGTGAAATCTGAATTAGAAAACTGCCTGTCACCAGAATCAAAGTCCAAAACAAGAACATGCCGGCACGCAGTGCCTTTGTTCAGCTCCCCATGCAGCATGTCACGCAGATAAAAACGCTTCCAGAAACAGTGAAATTAGATCTATTAAATAAAAAGAAGGTCTACAGAGTCTTTAGAGAGACCTTCAGGTGATGTGTGGAGAAAAGAGCGCCGCAGTGAGAGAATAAATATACGCCAGCCCCTGTCAGCCTTCACCTGAATGTCTGACATTGGAGTGCGACTGGCTTCTGACAGGGAGAAATACTGTCAGCCTCGCAGCCTTGTACCTCACTGATATACTGTACTCACACACACACACTCACACACACACTTGTGCTTTGTCAGGATGTCATCAGTTATTTTACGCAGCTTTTTTTTTCTGCTGACTGGCCCACCCTTCCCTTTCCTCTTGTATTCTGTCCCGTTGAAAGACTCACTGTGCCACACTTGTGGTGACGTAGATCAAGGCGTTGTGTCAACAGCGAGCTAGCGGCGAGGTGACGTCGATCACGCAGGCCTTGCACAAAGAGCACTCGGTGAGCTGGAGGAGCAGAGAATGAAAAAAGTGTGATGTGCTCGTGCTTTACTGCAGGTCATTAGGTCAAAGAAACAAAACACACCATTGAGACTGTGCTGCTGACACCAATCATTACCTGATGTTTATTTTCCTTGGTATTTTATTTGGTAATCGAACACAATCTTTGTTAATGATCACATGTTCTGTACATTCTTGTCCTAGTTTGGTGGTCTTTGACTGATTTAGTTCTCAGGCAGCTGAGACATTTGTACTGATCTGGATTCTGTAGTGAACTCAGTCACTTTAAGACCAGACCCAGCCAAAGGGCCTACTCTGCATTTCCTCGTGGAACTTCCACCTCTTGAAAAATGAATGGCTTGAATATATTTCTCTTAAACGAGACTGAAATGAGTGGATGTCTTAAGACATTTTATTAGCTGGTCCCCACAGAGCATTTTACAGGTTGTTGTCATGGATGAGCTTTATGGATGCTGCAGTGCCAGCAGCAAACCAAACACAAACTGAACTTTAGAAAATGACACCAACAAGAGAAGGTTCAGCGACTGTGGACTCTTGCTGAAGGACACTTCAGCAGTTCCGAATGCTTGGGGTTTTAACCCAGTAACCCCCTCATGCCTCAGGTGCAGCGATGCTCAGCCTGCTGCTGTGTGACTGTGACTGGAGAGATCTGCCTGAGATAACAGCCCTCATCCACAGGGTGTGTGATAACAGCAGGAGTGCGTGTATGTTTGTAAGCGGCATGAAGAAGAACTGCTGCTTAGAGCTGAGGGAAAACTGTAGACTTCTGATTGTTGGTGTGTTTAAGTTTCACAGTATACACAGTAAATGAACTGATTAATGCAGCTTAAGACTAACTGGTACATACAGTTTAATGAGTCCCATTCATTTCTTTGTGATTCTTCTATTAGTTTCTTTGTCAGCAAGATGTTTGCAAAACGGCTAAAATGATTTTAGGCATTGCTGTGAACCTGACAGGACACAGTGGGCAGTGTGTTTTGCGGGGTCACTAATGGGATGGGGATGATGTATTTAGGCTCGCTCAGTGTGTTTCAACAAACCAAACACAAATATATGGTAGAATATGGTGTTCACTGTGATGGAGGATCCGTCTCAGGCAACTTTCTGGTATGATGACTTTGATAAGGTAAAAAAAACACATTGTCTTTTAAGAAGAAAGAAAGCCTTTCATCGTTTCCAGAGGAGCAAGGCTGCAACTGGCTCTGCAGCAGGAGCCCCGGGCGCAGCAGGGACAGGCTAAAGAGCCAAAAACAGAAAACCAATTAACTGAGCCAATTTTGAAAAGTCACACACTTCAGCAACATCCCTGGTTTCTGGTCTAGTTTTACACTGGCAGCGAAGTTTCTCTGAGCTAACATTAAAGCCTGGAGACTCAAAGCTAATCCCACTGTTAGAAGTGTGAAATGCAGAACTAAGTGTCGTCACACATAAAGTAGAATGAAAACAAGCATCATGGGGAGGTAGGATCGTCACATTCACTTTGGCTACAAGGTGGCAGCCCTGAGCGATGTGTGGAGACAGGATTTCAACAGAAACCGCTCTTCTACTGCACAGACAAAACCGTTCAGAGCAGTGACGCATAAGCGACCCTAGAGGAGATGTGCGAAACTGCACCTTCACTGGTTTCACGTGACAAACCTTCCTCGCACAAATGTTTGCTAGTAAAGCTTGTGTGGAGTGTGAAAGAGTTTTATACAACATGCATACACATAGTTTACTTTAATCGTCATATAATATATCGATCTAGAAAAGATCCGATTCTGCTGTATTTGTTGGACCGTTACATTGTGGTAAGGCACATGCATGCATTTGTGCAGGCAGTGTCTCATTGAGGAAAACACGTTGGTCTGGTTTGATTTATTCTTTGCCAAGAAACAGAGGAATTATTAACTGATGGCACAAACTCTGACTGTAAATGCCAGACAGGCCGCTGCCAGGCACAGGTGTTTCTGTGTGCAAACCGCTGCTCTGTCTTGGACGTGTTACAGCGCTACAGATTTGATTCCCACTGAATGGAGCTGAACTGGACAGAAACGACACGAGTGTGTGTGTGTGTGTGCCATAGCAGGGCTCATATTGCTGCAGGGAAGCGTGTTCAGATGTGGACAGACAGCTCCAACCCAGCACTGTTAAATATTACATGCAGGCAATTAACGAGCCAGATAGAGAGAAAAAACAAGACTAAAAGTCTAAAGCCCAACTAGTGGCCCCCAGAGGCTCGGATGCTCATTACTCTGGGAGGCATGAACGTGATTTCACTCTCCTCTGTGGACCATGAATGGATGAACATTAGGCTTAATTGCAAGGATCGCAGCAGTTTTAAGACACTTTGTCAAAGAGCAGCGTGTTGGCTGGCGGGAATCTTTGACAGGAAATACAGGTACCACGCTGGAATGAAAAGGTCACGGGCGCAAAATCAGGGATTGTAGTAGTCTGGGCGATGCTAGCATAGCTTTACACTGGGTGGCAGATTTCTATCTTCATTCTATTAAAGTTCTATTCTATTACAATATGTTAACTAGGAAGTCCTCACGTGATGTTTCTTCCTTACACGTGATTCCACTCTGTGAGGACAGTGGGTATTGCGCCGTATGAATAGAATAATTTCTCCTTCGAGCCTAGAAGAAACGGAGGTCTCCTTTGTGTCCCTCTGTATTTAAGCAGCTGAGTTTATTTATGTAGCCTGCTCCACCTACACCACCCATCACCCGAGGAATAAACAGTGATGGCTGTGTGCTGGGAGGAGGTGGAGAAAGGTTCAGAGCTGTTGTATATATTTTAGGGGTTACTAAGAGGTGACATGATGCAGAGACGGGTCAGTGAGACTCTCACCTGTGTGTGTGTGTGTGTGTGTGTGTGTGTGTGTGTGTGTGTGTGTGTGTGTGTGTGTGTGTGTGTGCTGCTCTTTAATCCGACCCAGTGAACTGATTCAGCAGAGTGTTGAGCGGCCGTGTCTGACTGCTGGAAGGCGCGTCCCTTCCTGCTGTGTTGTTGAGGCGGCTCAGCTGTGTTGATCCCCGTAAGCAGCGCGCACCGACAATGTCTCCTGCTGGGTGACACGGTCACATGGTCACATGGTCACATGGTAAGGGGCTGCAGGGGAAGTCGAGTTTGAATTTGAAAGTCTCTCGTTTCAGCAGAACGTGAAGCAGGTTTCCAGTAAATAGTTTTTGCTGTCGCTATGACTAAAGCTGAGCAGATGCTGCACGCTCATACTGCAGCATCATCCCTTTCACTGTGACAGGCGGCGGGAGGAAAAGGAGGAGGTGGAGGAGGAGGAGGTCTCCCACTGTTCCCACATTCAGGTTCAGCAAGCAACTTATTCCCCCTCCTCAAGGAGGATCCCAATGATTTCCAGGTCAGAATAAATATGTAGGTGTGGCTCAGACTGGTTTGGTGAGGGCTCTCGTCCTCCTCACCACAGGGGTTCTGGTACCATGTGATGGTTGCCAGTGACAGCAGGTGTAAACAGGCACTGTCACAATGACTTTCTGAAGCCTGACAGTAACTCCTTGGCTGGATTCTTGTTTGTCCTCAGTGCTGCTTCACTCTTTACTTCATTTCCTGCCAACCTCGCTTTGGATCGACTCCTCATCAATCAAATCAAGGTGATCTCTGTTTTCTAAAAGAAAAGCGCGGCCCGGGTGATTAGTCATCACAGAAACAGACTGAAGCACTTTTCTTCAGGATTTGATGCAAATTTATTCACATAACCAGGGAGCATCTTTCAGTCTTTCTTTTTTCTGCCGTCTCCTGCCTCACGCCTGCATCACATCACTTCCATGCTGAGGGAAACAGACCTGGAACTGACCTTGCTTGTGTTTACGCGCTGCACAGGCCACAGTCAAGGTCAAGGTCAAGGTCAAGTTTATTTATATAGCACATTTATAACAGTGTGTGCTGCCCAAAGTGCTGTACAAGT
>JAUMHF010000015.1:1150221-1160620 GCA_032359275.1 Microctenopoma steveboyesi | reverse complement strand
CCGCGTTTTCTGATGCGTTTTTTCTCCGGTATGGAGTAATGGATGCGGCGTAGGAATGTCGGAACAGCTGATTCAAAGGGTGGAGGCGGAAGACTGTGTGCTTGTTCTTTAGCAGCTTGTTTCAATATAAGTTCATATGATACCCCCTTTGATGTTTAGGAGTGACTGGCGACCATACACAAGTAGTCCTGAAACATTTCCAAACATTCCGCATGCAATAAGCAAAATCCAGATCCTGACAGATAGACGTGCCATGAACAGTGTTGGCACCATCTTGTCCAGTCACACTGTCTTGAGGAACATAGAGCTTCAGATGCACATGTTCTGTACAGAACACTGTGGCAGCAGCCTGGGCATGTGAAAATCACGAACTTATCCTTTAACACGGGTAGCCACGTTCCTTAAATCATCACGACCACTTGTTGTACTTTCCAGTCAGTATTGTGCTGTTAGCTTTGGTTATGCAGTCACAGAGGAGAGAGACACAGAGAGAGACAGATGCTCTCTCTCCGTCTCTGTTTTGGTATTTGAAGGCATGCAGCTGTATCGTTCTAAACGTTGCTGTTGCTGCTAGAGAATAAATATTTCACTGATGGCTAATGAGTAGTTTTACTAGCAGTTAGTCAGACGGTGACTTCACAGCGGAAAACATTCGTAAATACATGAAGCAAGTACTGAACTGAAACAGGCACCAGCAGCAGATCCCAGCACTGTCTCCTAAAAGAAGCCACGTCGGTGCTGCCTTCTGTATGATGTGTTCTCCAGCCTGTCAGGACTCCGCGGGAGCTGCAACCTCACACCTCTAGATGAGTTTAGCCCGAAGACCTCCCTGAACTCAGCTGTGTGCGTGAACGCAGCCCTCCCTCGCCTGCAGCAGCCGGGGCAATCACTCCACCTGGGCCTCATTCTTCTTCTTGAGCGCTTATTGCTGCGGGCAGAGCTGCAGTCGCTCCTTATGTTCAGCTTGAATGATAAGCTCGACTCTTTAAGAGTCACTTCACGTCCGTTGCCTCTTCCTCTGCTTGTGTCTGACTCATCTTTCTCCGTGTGTCACTCCTCTGTCTCTCTAAATAAACCAAGGACACTGTTATATTTAGCGTTTCTTTCGTATGTTTTCTCTCTGGCCTCTGCAGCTCTGAACTCTGGCCTCTTCACTGTGGGTTGGTGATTTTCAGGAATGATTGCAGTTGCTGTTAAACTCTCCAGACACGCAGAGAAGGAGGCTGAATGTAATGTGAATGCATAGCAGTTTTATTTCTACGATTCCCTCCCGGCTCTCTGCCTCCAGCTTCACAAACTTTAGAAAAGAAAAACACAACTAGAAGTATTAGCAGGGAATTTATTCATTAAAAGTCTGAGTGTGAAGAAGCAGCTTCCTCAGCAGAAAACTGGAGGCAGGCTGTTGTTGGGGGGAAACTACACACAGACTCACGTCGACGGGACCAGTGGCTTCCAGTTAGCTTCACCGTGCTCTTTACGGCGTTTTTCGTTTCAGATTGACCAATGTGGTCAATCGTTGGTCAACGCTGTTCGTGCCGAGGTGTGGGTGTTTATGGGATTCCATCAGTAGCATGATCAGCAACCCTGTGGTTGTCGTGTGAGAAGGTCCCTTCTGCTTCGTTTGTGGGAGAGTTCAAGTCTGCTGCCAGACATCAGCCAATTCCAACGAAAACTACACAGTAATCATTTAACAGTCAGCAGCACATGTCCAAAAACACCAAACTCTAAACTCCTTTGGTTCACCTATTCATCTGAGTTTGTTACTAATGACCTTATTCATTTGTCATTCCAAGCAGACAATCTTCTAACAGCCTGTCAACTCCAGATGTTTTTATTTATCCATCCATCCATCCATTGTCTTCCGCTTATCCGAAACCGGGTCGCGGTGGGTGCTGGAGCCTATCCCAGCTGCCTTCGGGCGAGAGGCGGGGTACACCCTGGACGAATCGCCAGTCCATCGCAGGGCCAACACAGAGACATACACACGAACAACCATGCACACTCACATTCACACCTTTTGGACAATTTACAGTGACCAATCAACCTAACATGCATGTCTTTGGACGGTGGGAGGAAACCAGTGTACCCGGAGGAAACCCACGCAGACACGGGGAGAACATGCAAACTTCACACAGAAAGGCACCCGGCCGACTGGGACTCGAACCCGGGTCCTTCTAGCTGTGAGGCGACAGTGCTAACCACCACAGGTTTTTATTTGTTGTTGTTTTTATTTATGTGACATTTAAACCTGTAAAACATTGATAAATGAATCTGTAGCCACTCGTGTTCTTCTGTGAAGAATTAAGGAGGACGGATCCATTTAAACACAACTCCAGTCATGTCCCCATCATTACTGCTCAGTAAAAGTCTTCATGAATTACTCACGGCCGCCCGTCAACTGTGAGAGTTTCTCTGACTTCCGATGTTTTATGCATAGGATCCTGGAGTGCAGGCAGAGGGGACGGGGGTGTGGAATACTCGAGTCATTTTACTCTGCTGTTTGTTTGAGAACTAGAGTGTCTTTGTTGCTGCCTGATTCATCTCCCAGCATGCTCTCTGTGCCTGTTTGCCTGCCTGCCGGTCTGCAAGGGACATGTCAGTTTGCCATGGAGCCTCGGGGGTCAGATACCCGCGTCGGATCGCAGCACGTTCTTCATCTTCACTCATGTTTGCTTCCATTCATGCTCTTTATTGCACGGCAAAGAGTGGGGAGGTGGAGGGTCAGAGACAGGAAGTGTGTAATGGAGTGTGTGTGTTTCCACGGTTGGGTGGATCAAACCATCCTTGTGATTGACACACCTTCAGAGGATTGTTAGGTTAAGGTTAGGGTGTGATGTTAGAGACGGGGACTGGGTTATGTCAAAAAGCATCCTCATTAACACGGAGGTATGAACGTGTGAGGCGAGGTTCATGGAGTTCACTTGATCTCCCCCCTGAAAGCATTCGTGTCTCGTGGTTGTTGCGGCGTCTGCTCCAGTGCCCTCTCATGTGACTGGGTCTCTCTCTCCACACTTGGCCACCTTCAGACTGAATTGGCCCACGCTTGACCGCATTTCACCACTGCTCCATTTCCACTCAGATTGTGCACGTGTGTGTGTGTGTGTGTGTGTCGAATTCCTGTCATCCATCAAAGTCTTAAGATCAATAAAGGCTTTGTGGGCTTGGGCTCCTTCCACCTACTGCAACCACATAAATAAAATGAAATGATGGTTATTCAGTAGAACCAGGGCTCATATAATGTCCTTGAATGCATCACAGTATCAGTGATATTATTACCAGTCCGTTGAGCTGTGTGAGTAATGCCTTGCTAAAAGTTTCAATGTCTGCTTTTCAGCCAACCACGTGTGAGTGCATTGTCGTGCACAAACCACAAAGACTAAAATGAACATCTGTGGTCCTAGTTTCCATCAGGATGCTGGGAAATGTGGAGTCAGGCTGTGACAGGGCAGGTCTGACTCAGGAGTCTGACTCAGGAGTCCTGGTAGATATGGAAGTGTTGTTTGGATATGGAAGTTTGGGTTTTACTTGTGACGGTGTGGACATGTATTGATGGAGGTAAATGGTATTAGAGAAAATGCCCTGAATCATTTAGTTCACTGAGAGAAACACCGCGGCAGAGTCAGTTTCACTCCTACAGAGATTTGCTAATAACATGATTTAATACTTTCCCAGTAACAGAGAACGACCCCCTGCTAGTCTAGTTAATTGAAAGAAATCACACTGAACACGTTCACTCATCCCTAACTTTGTTGTTTGTTGCCTTGGGTGTTTATTCTGGGCAATAAACCACAAATGTTTTGTTCAGCAGCAACACGCCTCTCCACCGACCTGCGCTGCTGCGAAACATTTAGAAACGTGAGAGCTGTCGATTTGCCACAGTATCCAGGTAAAAACCAGCGCTGGAGTTATTTATCTGACCTTGATGGATTTCAAGTAATCCCACTGAGATCACAATCTCTTTCACGAGAGAGACCTGAGAACTCAGCACACACACAGACTCAGCCAGCCACAAACTAACAGATGAACCTTGATGAACCTTGAACCTTGCATTATCTGAGATCTGGCTTGAAAACACTGGATCTTTTCTGCAAATGAATGCTCTAAATGACAATGTTTGTGTGTGGAATGCTCCTCATATAGCTTTAAATAGTGCAGTGGGTTTTAACATAGTGTGTCTGCGGGATGAACACTTGGAGGCCCGTATGTGAAAGGAATGAAAGCCTATGGCCAAACGCTGCGGAGTGAACCTGACCTGCTGCGTGTGCTGCTGAGTTTCATGCTCCGCTGTGCCCAGTGACGACTCTGATGTGTTAAAGCAGGCCTGAAAAGCCCGCTCCACTCTCCTTGTAGTATGATGTAGTGTTTTAGAAGCTGCCAGGTGCTATCATTCTCTTGGCTGCTTTTGCATTCAGCTTCTGCTTCTGCTCCTCCATCATCACGCACACTCAAAGAGTTCGAGTCACTTCAGGCGCTCTCCAGTCTTTTCTGCAAGAACAATGCATCTAAATGGGCTGAAATAATCCTGTGGTTCGGATTCAAAGTTTGAGTCAAGGCAAGTCACAGATGTGATTATGAGCCTGAGGGTTCAACAACAACACTTGTGAATGAACTGAATTAAGCAAATAGGTTATGCTAAAATAAAGATATTGTGTTCTCCCTGAGCTTCTTGTTTTGCATCCTAGATGCATAAACATCATGTCGTGTTGGAGAACCCTCCAATGTGGCTGATTTAAGCATTTCTACAGAAGCAGAATTCCTCCACGCTGATGTGAAAGACTCATTACCAGTGATCGCAAACAAGCAGTTGTTGCTGCCAAGCGTGGCACAACCAGTGATTAGTTTTATGTGGGAATTAGAGGCGTGTTTGGACAGCTTTTCTTACCCTTACTAAAAGAAATCATCACGTACTTACTTCACCTTTGTGTAACATTAAAAGCAGTTTGCTGATCTATTTTTACTAAAACTGTAAAAACACGTTTGGTTTTGGCCTGTAGCCTGTAGTAAGTTCCCCTTTACAGTCAAGCTAATCGTTTGAACTAGCTCTAACCATGAGTGGATCCCAAAACAGATGACATCATCAGATGAAGCCTTTTGAAAAGAGAATGATGAGAACGAAGACAATTGGCTGCACGTTCACCTCAAGCATAGACACCCAACTTCGAAGTATATGGAACGTCAGAACTCAGAAAGTACAATATGACCCCTGTAATTACTGGGAAAGCTCTGCCCTGAGTATTGTCTGCAGTTATTCATCTCAGGCTTTGTACTTGATAACCTCCCTGCAGTGGTGCATAAGGATTATGAGCCTGTATTTGCCTGGTTTGCAAGGACCAGTCTTCACCTCATGCATCTGCTTTATATTTCGGTGCACCACGCCGAATATGTGGTTCAGGTTGAAGACGAATAAAAAAGCAATCTGTTGCTCCGTGCAATTTCTAAGCTTTATTAAATCCACGCAGACAGCAGAACACATTATTGATAGCGTGCAGCCTCTGATTGGAGAAGTGCCACTCCACTCCACGTGCAAATAGTCACAGACCTCCAGCAGGAGTGACCTGGAGACAGGCATATTTTACACAGGAAACAACACAGACAGCAGACTTGTGTTGTGGTGGCTCAGCAGGCTGAGGAACTGCGGTTTGCTCACTTTGGTGGTCCATCGAGCATTGGCATTCTGCAGCCTCTCTGGCAGACTTCAGATTACAGCAGCTCACTGCAGCCTCACTAACGTCATTCTTGCACTCGATTGACAGAAATGTCAAAGTCCTGATGAATATTCTGGTGATAAAGAATAATCCAGTCGTTACGCCTCACAAACATCTTTCCTTGCATCAAAGAAACAGCTTCTGCAGTGTGAATTTGTCCAAACTGTCAAACTGTCAACTCGCACGAGTAATATGTGACTCTGTCTGTCTGAGAGCCTGAGGTGAGGACTGATTGAGCTTTTATCCTAATGCTAGTCATCATTATTAAGGAGATTAAGCTGAGCACTCTAAGCACGCAGAGACACACACACATCCATCATCACATCATCACTGGAGACGTGATTACTCTAATGCACACACACACGCAGTGAGAAATCACTTCTGCCTGTTCGTCCGGCGTTCGGTTTAATGACGTTTTGTCAACATGGCTAATGAGCTGCATCTCTGCTTCCCTACTCACATTGTTCATTTCCATCTCAAACAGGCTGCAGCGCTCACACAGCTTTGTGCAGGACAAGATTTGTCCATGCGTGTGTGTTTCTTGGCTGAGGTGTGAGGCTGTCCCGGTCCAGTGCTTGTCCAGCCTCTTCCACTGCGAAGGCAAGATTAGCAACAAATTAATCCTTCTCCACCAGATAATAATCTTGCTGCTCATAGTTTGCAGCAGATGTTGTGCGTGATTGCTGTTTGGTACTGAGCATGTGCGGGAGTGGGCCTGCTGTGGGGCCTTATGTGGAATCAGACTCGGATGCTGATTTCTTGGACATTAATGAGGCCAGATGAAGCTGAAACTTTTACTACTGCTCCCAAACTTTCATTTTTCTGTTAGAGGCAGCTGAACATGCACAACACTGCAACAGAGACACTTGTTGGATGTTGCACGGGACACTCCTGCGCATCTCATTTTAGTGACGCAACATGGGAGCATTAAGTTTCACTTCTGTCCACCTGCCTTAAAAGACTATTCATCCTGTATTGTGTACAGCAGCGTGGGTGGAGGAGAGGTGTCCGTGTGACGGGATCTCTGCTAAACCTGATGAAAGCAGGGTATGAAAGCTGAATGGAGTGTTCTGTGGGGTGTGTGTGTGTGTGTGTGTGTGTGTGTGTGTGTGTGTGTGTGTGTGTGTGTGTGAGAGAACACAAAGCGTCTCTTACTGGCCAGGGGACCAGAGGAGCAGGGAAGCAGTGGTGTTGATGGGGCAGCTGGGAGAGAGAAGACGGGTGCTAAATGGAGCTCTTATACATTTTTTCCTAATACCTCAGATGGCTGCAAGAGCTTCCAGCAAATGATGTGACTTTACAGAGCCTGAAATAAAAAGACATACGTTTATGTTTGTATGCTGCAAATCCTACAGTATCCATGACGTACGCTTCCCCAGATCCCCAGTCCAGTAGGGTCGAGACAGGTCTCTACAAGTGTCCACAGGACGCCCAGAGATTTGTGTCCTTTCAGTCTGTTGTTGCCCTAAAATGAACCCTGGTTCATTGATGAAATATTATTCTTGTAGGTGGTTTTGACAGTGAACTATTGAATAGGACTAAATTGTGTGAACTACCTAGTTTAAGACAACGACCATGGAAGCTACATGCTGAAGTGGAAGTCCTGTTCCAGATAACTCTGGACCTTTAACATAGATGCCATCATGTTCCAGAGCAGCAATGACACACACGAGCATGTGATACTGTGAGAGTCTGAAGCCTTCCCATCGTAATAATTATATATCAAAGGTACGGTGATGATTATTAAGGTTCATGAGCGTCAGACTGGCACACTTCTCTTTGGCTCCAGTACGTTTGTGTGGTGTGAAATAGCATCGCTGGTAACTTTCACCTTTCATCTTCCTCTTCTGAAGACACGCTGTGCTGCTCCACTCACAGCAGCATCAGGAATGCACATGTTCATGAGTGCAACGCGTACAGGGCTAACGTTCGAAGCTGCACACACACACACACACACACACAGACACCTGTTAGCACATCGCTGTGTGTGTGTGCGTAATGATGTGTGTACTTTGCAGCAGCACACACAGTAAGCACCTGTCAGCACTGATGAAATGAAAAGCTTCTGCTTTCCCATGACCTTACCTGCTTCCAGGCCCGAGGAGTCGAGCCAGCCGGCGCAGGTGAGAGGACGGTGAAGCGTAGCACGTTCTACGGTTAAAGCTCGTCCAGGTCCAGGTGGGCCACCACCACCAAGGGAAGGTATTTTTACTGTGGGTGAAGACTGTGCTCAGAGCTGGGGCTTCACTAGTGGTGGCTCATTTACTTCTGCCCACAAATGTTTTATAGCAAACCAGCTTTTTCTGTGCATCGACTCCAGCTGCAGAGCCCGTTTGGGGAAGCAGAGGAGGTATTGAAGCATCGCCGTGGTTCCCACTCAGCGCAGACGAGCCTTCAACCTGATTAGCCTAATTTATTTTGGCATTTAGAATCATTAGCAGCAGGTTCTCTGGTCCCAGCGAGTAAATATTACCACAGCTCTGTGACCCGTCAGTGCCGCACGGTGAAGTCACACTTGCTCGTGCATCCTCATTACTTCGAGCTCCAACTCCAGTCCACAGTAATCAGTGCTCACCACTGCTCTGCTGATTCAGCCTGCTGGGAGTGTGTCTGTGTGTGTGTGTGTGCTCTTTTTTCTGTGAGAAAGCCTAAAAAAACAAATACTCCATGATTGCATTGCTGCATTGAGAGCTCTCATCCTCTGAGAAAACAGTAATTGCCTATTTACATTGTCCACAGTAGGACAGAGTGCTGACCTGCATTACTAAAGACCAACTACAGCAACAAGGTTATCAATCATGCTGCTGCCAGTGTGTATGTGTCGGTATGTGTGTGTGTTGAGGCTGTGGAGGCATTCTTGGCTCTGTCTAGTCTCTCCTCCATGTTTGAAGGTCATGTCTGTCTGTTGGGGCTGATTACACTAACAAGCACTCAGCTGGGCTCTGGCACTGGATCTGCTTTGGACCAACAGAGGTGTGTACACTTTATGTACTGCCGTGCTGAGGACATCTGCGGTCAGTGCCAACCTCGGCACATCCAAAAGACCACCAGCCTGCCGGAAACGTGTCCCTTATTGTGTTTTGATGTTCTTTTGGCATGAGAATAATCAGATCACAATCAAGTCTTTTCTCCTTTGTGGTCCCTGGCTGGTGGAACAACTTGCCCTGCCCCATTCGACGGGCAGACAGTATCACCACCTTTAAAAAACATTTAAAAACTCACTTGTTCAAAAAGTACTTCAAGTGAGTCCAACTCACGCACACTCACTATGTTATCTAGCACTAAACAATCTCTTAGCATGTTCTTTGTCTTGACGAGTTAGGCCTTTTCAGAGATCCTTGTTGTAGTATCTCCACGTCTACGAGAATTTGAATGGTAATTGCTGGTGTCTTCTCCTTGTAAGTCGCTTTGGATAAAAGCGTCTGCCAAGTAAAGTAAAGTAAGTAAAGAATAGGACGCACAGCGGACACAGCCTATAATAAACCCAGAGCGCTCACTACGTGTGGACCAGCGGCACATTAATGCTTGTAAATGTGCGTTTGACTCACAAACAGATACACACATCCTGTACAGAATCATATGTCTTACTGCTTGTTGCACTGGCTTTGTGGTGGTGTTGACTCTTCCTGCTGTTTGCTGAGTTGTTTCTCTGGTTGTGGAGTTACAGGTTAGTGTTGTGTTGCACTGACACTGCGGTCGCGTTGACTCTTCTTTGGATTGTTCTGGTACTGGTCGTATTGACTCAGCTCGTAGTTAGACATAACAAAGGGCTCCAGCCAGGAGAAGCTGGTTTGAACTTTACATCTTTAGTCACGTGGTCATATTTAAGACTGGTTTAAGACTGAATCAGAATGAACTGAGTGATTACTTGATTAAATAGTCGTCACAATGAAATATTTGCTTCATTTGCTGATCAACAAGTGGAAAATGTGTCCAGAGGTGTGAAAGTGCATCATTCGTTGGTAAAAATACTCTCATCCATGAATAAACTCACTTAGAGCTTCACTGCCAGCAGCCACTGCTCTGTGTCGAGTTGTGCGATGAGCTGAGATCCAGCCAAAGCAACACTGAAGTGTAGCTTTACCATTCTGTACAGTCACTGCTCCCATTATTTATCCCAGTAGCCTCCCGCTTCCTCCCTACCTCACCCCGTAATTTACATTGATGGTTCCCATCCTTGAAGATTGGTTCATAGCAAAACACAGAGAAGATAGATTTCACTCAATACTGCACAGTGATGGAGAAACTCACCCGTTTACAGGGAGGTGAAGCAAAATGTAGAAACCGGAGCCCACGGGTATGAAGGAGACACAATCACAACCCAGTGGCTGGACGTGTGCTGTCTTTGTCCGCACATCAGGGGACTGCTGGGTTTTCTGCATCAGCTTGTTTACATATACATATACGTATACACAAGATAAATCTATTAAGATTTCTCCTTTTCCCAATGAAGAGCTGAACAGTCCATCTGTTTGCTTTTCTGCGAAATCCATATGCATGAGTGTTTTCTGGACGTTGATGGCACCTGTTTCACTGTGAGAAATGTTGCACATGGATCCTGACTGTGCAACGTGTGGAGCTGCACATAAAAACTCACAGGGTGTGCGATGAACCTTTACATCAAATCAAATCAAATCAAATCAAAGTTTATTTGTATAGCACTTATAAAACAACCCCAAGTTGACCAAAGTGCT
>JAUMHF010000015.1:1131718-1149102 GCA_032359275.1 Microctenopoma steveboyesi | reverse complement strand
CAGGAAGAAATGATTTCCTGTGGCGTTCAGTGGAGCACTTGACATTGATGAGTCTCTGGCTGAACGTGCTCCTCTGTGCCAGGACACTGTGTATGGGGTGGGAGGGATTGTTCATGATCCTCCTCTCAGTTACAGCATTTAGAGGGTCCAGCTCCACACCAAGAACAGAACCAGCCCTCCTGATTCATTTGTCCAGCCTGTTAGTGTCAGCTACCTTCAAGCTGCTGCCCCAGCAAACCACAGCAAAGAAGATCACACTGGACTCCACAGACTCATAGAACATCTGCAGCAAAAAAATACAGCCGGACAATTCTGGTGCATAGGTGACCATCAGATAGATTTATTTTGTCTCACTGGCTGCAGCAGGATGAATATGTCATATTAATTATCATATTCCCAGAAGCACAGGCTGGGGTGGAGGAAGAGCAGCTTCTACTCGAGCTTGTTAATCAGGCCCAGACCTAGAGAGCCGCTCGCTTAGTCTCTCTCATCCTAAGTGGAAAAGTGAAAAACAGTTCTGTTTGTCCCTCACTTAGATTTGAATTAATCAGGGATCTTCTCTTCACCTCAGACGCCGTCTTTTCGACACTGTAGATCCCCACATTTTATTCAGACACTGGAACTTTCTACATGGATTCCCACAAGCTTCTGTGCTTTAGTTGGACCCATGTCTCCCATAAGGGAAATTATATTTGCTATATAGATGACACACAGATATATTTCTGTAGAATTCAGACTAGACTGAGGTTCTGCTGACCTCAGAGACACGTTATCAGGTCATATTACTGCTCTACACACAGCACGCACATATTGTCCAACAAACTCTGCAGCTTCTTCTCCTCTCTCTCTCCCAACATGTCAAAATATTACAAATCCATATTAGTCGTGATGATCGTTAATGCACGATGGGAGTAATGTGATGTTAGACAGAACCTTTAGATTTAGAACCAGCTTGAAGCTCAGGTTTGGGATCCAGACACCCTGAGTCTGTTTCTGCTGGAGGTCTCCCCTGTTAAAGTGTCAGTAACATGCACAAAATGGAGGACCCAAATGCAGACCAAGGACAAGAGAGGGTTCAAACAAAGAAAGTTTATTATAAGTTAACATGGGAAACAGGATTTAACAGAAGATCACTCGTAGTAAGAGGTAAAATGGCAATGCTGAAAGTAACTAATGACAGGGGGATTAAACAGACACAGAAGGACTAAGCGACAAGAGAGAATGAAAGAAAGAAGGGAGAAAGTAGAAACTGAACCCAAAAACCAACTTACATGAAAGGAGCGTAGTGACTGGCGGCATGAAGAGTTGAGTATGAACTGACAAAGGAAAGGATAAAGTGCAGAGGCTTAAATGGAGAGGAGACTGATTGATAATGAGGCACACCTGGAAATAATGAGGGAGTGAAAGTGGAGAGAGAGGGGAGTGGCTAAGGTAAGGGAGGAACAAAGGACACATGAGGGCTGGAGAAGACATGACACTGACATAAAGGGAGTCTGTCCTCACTTATGTCCTCCATATTCTTATTATTTGCTTTAAATCAGGTGACACAGGCCTGACTTCGTCTCCTTCCTCTAGCAGACCTTTAATAATCCACTTCCTGCTACTCTTACCCCCTGCTCTCTTTATTACATCCTAGTGATTCATTTACAAATTCTCTTACTAATATTTGAATCAGAATTGAAATCAAACTGCACTCATTTGCTAAATGGAATAAATGTCCTTGGGGAATGACTTGAACCAGCCACACACACGCTTTGCTAAAATCTACATTAAATCCAGACAAGAAAAAGAGTTTCCTCTTTGTGGAAATGTTTTCTTCTCCTACCAGTGATCACGGGCTCACAGAGACACCCAGAGACGTTATTACTCAGTGAGAGGCTGATGGGAGGGATGCTCTCAGTCCCACAGTGGCCCAGGTCTAACATGAAGACTAACGTCACCAGAGTTGTTGTAACGGAAGCGTGTTCACAGTCTGCTCACATGCTCGTTGTCGTGTGCCCGTGTTAGAGAGAAATGAGGGAAATCCTTCAGAGTAAAAGCTGTCAGTGGTCTGTAACAGGTGTTTGGTCTGGAAGAAGGAAACAGGAGGAACGTTAAAGGCCTGGCTTATCGAGCAGAACTCCAAGAAAAAATTATATGTCCAAATGCCCACAGTGTCACCTCCAAGAGTTTTCTGTGTGTGTCAAGTGTGAGGGGTCTGGCTGTCAGACACATCATGGTGCATCTACACTTTAAGAAATGCCTGCATGCATCCTAACACCTGACTAGATTATTTCACCAGCCACAGATAACCCCTCAGCCGCCTCCCATTAGTGTGTGTGTGTGTCTTCTCCCACTTCCTCTCCCACCCTCTCTGAAATTGGATTACATGAGAAGACAGCAGCAGAGACTGGCATAGACTTGAAAGCATCATCCCACCTTTAACCCACAGCAAAGACGCCAAAGCAGCTGTCTTGAGTGTTGCTCTGCTGCACAAACCATCAGACCAGAGAGCAGCCATCCACTGTGGGTAGGGCTTTAACGCGTGTGTGTGTGTGTGTGTGTGTGTGTGTGTGTGTGGGACGCTGCAGAAGTCATTCTATGTGTAAAGACAAAGGGATTTAGAGGAGGAGGCTGTATTCCTTTTGTCTGTCTATCTCTGGGGGCTGCACATGAGCAGAGCTGAAGAAAGGTTGTGAAAGGAGAGAGACGAGGGGATTTAGACGAGATGAGCGCTCTGGTTTGCCGGCTGAGAAGATAAACAGTGCAGAGAGAGGAGGCCGTGCAGCACAGGATGCCACAGAGAGCGTGGATAAACAAGATGTTTGGTTCTATCTTAATCAAAGGAGATATTGTTTTTCTGCACATGGTGAAATATCACCACATGCACACTTCCAGTTTAAAACAAACACATTAAAAGATGCATATTTAGTGTGTGCACAGTTCAAAGGGAGCAAACCAGCTTTCAGAAGCCATCCCTGCTGTATGGTGAATCACTGATACTTTATCCCATTTGCCAAAGAAGGAGTTTCAAAGGACTAATGCCTGGAAACGAGTAAAATGATGGGTCTGGGCTGAGAAACTGAGATACTATCCATCTTCAACCTGATGTTTTCTGGCTCAGATTACAGGATGGGATTTCTGGGTAATGAAGCCTTGAAACGTTCTTGGCGCCATCTGAAGGCACCAATCTGTGAACTTTCCACATCCACGTTTAAAAACAGAGCGAGTGATAAGTGAAACCTTCTCAAAGTTCTTTCCCCTCTCAGATTTGTGCCCCCCCCAAGGGGCATAGCACACCATGTGATGATGAGAGATGAAGGCAACTTTTATGGCTGAGAGAAAGTTGGTGCAGTTTGTCATTATCTTGTCTGTGGTGCTGTAATTATAGCCCCACTTTTCTCTTTGAGACACACACAGTCACACAGGTCTCTAGGTAAGAAATGCAACACAGGATTTATTCCGCTAACATTTGCACTCCCAGACCTTCTCCTGCAACATCAGCGCGTCTCTGAGCTCAGGTGACAGCCTTAATGTGGCCGTGGGACACGGAGAGTCAGGCTTGCCCAGGTGTCACGTATCCCGAAGGTTTCACCTGAGGTGACCACGGCAGAGTGCGCTGGCCTCAAGTGTTCGCATGCCTACGTGACATGTGTGTGTTTATGTGCCCACAGTTTGGCATCGGCAGGCAGCTGGAGGGCCCGTGTTTTAATCCCAGTTTTAAGATGGTGCAGCTTGCGGTTCTGCAGCTGGGAAAAGCGAAAGGCGGTGCATTTAAGGACACACCCAGACTCAAGAGTTGGCATTTGGCTGTTGAAAGCAAATTTAGAAGACAGGAAAAAAGAAAATCTACTGTTGAGGGAGCAAAATCAGCAGAATGAATGGAGTTAGTACATGATCACAGTATATTTATTGACTATATTGAGAATTGATTATGGACCAAACAGAAACTAGCTTGAAAATAGCATCACACTGACATATGTGTGTGTGTGTTTGGCTTTGAAGGCTCCCACAGGGAAGCCCAGTGCTTTTAGCCCCTCGCACACACACACGTCCATTCACTGCACCCCCCCCACCGCAGTGCTCTTATGTAACACGCATCATAAAGCACAGCTTAAAAAGGCGGGCATTGGTAGATTGGCTTCTTCTCTGCTGTTTATCGACACGTTTTGTGGGGTGTAAAGCCGGCTTGTGGCTTAAAGGTGGCTGGGTTCAGCTGCGCTAGCTACAGTGCGTGCGTTAAACTTAAGCGTAGTTCATGGAGTTAGAATGTCTGATTGGTTAATAGTTTCTCACACATTCAACCCTCTGTGTGTGATGTCATCTGGTTGTTCATTGCATGGAAAACAGGGAAAGACGTACCCGTGAACTCAGTGAAGGGCTTCTCAGAGACGTGTGTGGGACGAGAAACATGTCACACACATATTTTAATCCCTCACACGTAATATGATTTTACATGTTGACATGTTTTTTCCTTTTTTTGACGAGAGCTGAGTGACTGGTCCAACGTTAGGTTCGAGATTTGCCTCTGCTTTACATATTATAGTAGAAAGAGTAGTTAAACACATACACACACACACACACACAGCCTAAAGTGATGTCAGGCGTGTACTGTACCTGAGTGAAGAAATGTTATGTTCTTTCATCACAGATTTCTATAAAAAAGACATGATTCTGGCTAAAAACATTCTCCAGGTGATGAACAGGTGATACTGGAAGAGAGGGTTGGAAATAAATCAGAATATTTATGCTAATAGTGTGAGCACATTTCCACCCGTAGCTGGACTTCAGGATAAACCTCTCAATGGATAATAATTCAAAGTGAAGCTTTAAGTGCAGATTAGATTTAGTTTGTACAAAATGTACCTGTTAATGCACTGTGTGTCGCCGAGGTGCTTTTGATTGATGTATTTACCCTGGAACCTTCCTTCTGTAGACGCAGCGTGTATACAGCTATTTCTAGGCATGAATGTGTGGAGCTGCATGAATCCCAGTGTGTGTGTGTGAATACGTGTTCTCAGTCATTTCCCCGGGATGAATCAAGGCAAAGAAACATTTCCTCTGGTCTTTTCCGCGTCGCAGTGGGTACAGGTGGTCAGAAGGACCAGAACTCCCTCTGCTGGTCCCGCTTCTCATAAATGACATTATGGAAAGTTAATGTGCCGACGGCCTCCGTGGAAAGGATGAACGCGCCTCGTAAACTGTTAGCATTGTCTGCATTTTATTGAAGGGCCTCGCCTTGTTGCCTTTTGCTGAGCATCCGGTGAAGCACGCATCACAAATCAGGTGTGTGTGTGTGCGTGTGTGTGTGTGTGTGTGTGTGCGTGTGTGTGTGTGTGTGTGTGTGTGTGTGTTGCTGGTACACTGGTAGCTTTATTCCTGGCTGCTCTATGAATGCCAGCCTGTGAGCAGTGTGTGTTTGGTTCAAAACCATACTTGTAAGGCCAGTCCTCACACCCAACAAAGTGCTGCTCAAGGGTTTACTCTTACTTGCAGGGGCCAGGTTAGAATTCGTTTTCAGTCAGGGAAAGGTTTGAGGATAGCTGTTTAGTTGTGATGCTTAAAGGTAGCAGACAGATGAGGTTTTAGAAGACATTCCGCTGCAGCACTCAGCTTTCACCTTATTCATTTTGGATGGTGTGGACAAAACAAGCAGCATCACAGTAGTGTGACAGAAAGTAAACAGGGCTGCAGTATTCACTGAGGGAAGCTGCCCTGCTGCAGTGTTTTAATTGTGCTCTAAAGAGAAAATGTTTCAGGCAGCAGCTCTAGACGAAGATGCTCTGCACAGTTCCTGGGCTACAAATCATAAAGCATTAGCATCTCATTTTCTCCCCAACACTATTTAAAACTTATTTCAGAATGTCTGAGGAATACATTACCAAAAGAATGCTGGCCACATATTTATGCTAATTCAAAGTGCCGAGTAGCATTCTGCAGATATGATTCAGTGCGATGTTTGGTCACTCACTTGGAGCTCTAAGTGCAGGGGTAACCTATTAGGGGGCCCCAGTGAAAATATTTACTGGAGGACTGACGCCCCTTTCACCTGTCTGCAGTGTGTGTTGAGTGTGTGTACCCAGAGCATGTGAGCATCTAATGCGTCTTTGCATTTTGCTCACACATTTCTTGGAACATGATTGCTGGCACTGAGGAATAGATACACTAGTAGTTACTATGTGACCCAGTACTAGATAGTTTTTCAGAATCATGCCGCATTTGGGTCACTGACTAATGTGGTTGCCAATCAATCACAGGGTCGGCAGTTCAAGACGCGACTCCTGCAGCCAGTAGCACTGTTTCGCCCTGCATTCAAACTTCCAGGTTTTCTGATTCCAAAAAGTCTTTGACTTTGTTTTCTTGATGTGAAATTGTTTCAGTATCTTACACTCCCTTTTCTAAGGCCAACTGAGGATATATCGTGCAAAGGCAGTTGTGCGCCCGCTGGGCTGCTGCAGATGGATTTCACCTGTGCATGGAGATACATAACACCTCCCTTCTTACCTCCATCTTTTAATCTTATTTTTCTTTCTTTCTTTGCAACCAGCAGTGGAGCAGGAGGAAGCTATTCATTACCACGGGTGCGTCTAGAAGACTCCACATTGCAACCAGTCTCAGATCATATTTTATACTTATTCAGAGGAAAAAATAATACATCATAAATTAAAGACTTGTATTACAGAAATACAATCTCCACAATCCCCTGCCCTCGGTTTCTCACACATTTCAACAAGAGAAACAAGAAAAGACATCGACACTGGGCCCATTGTGAAGTCAACTCCGCTTCTGAAGAGAAGGAATTACTGATATTTCTGTTGATGAGGACACTTCTGTGGTAGGATAATGTTCAAATGTAGGTGAGAAGGTTTCCCCCCTCCCTGGCTGTTAGAGACAGGTTTGCCAGCAAGAATGGATTTATTTGCTAAAGATTCACAAACACCCTCGTACCTAAATCAATATGTACAGTAGTATCTGTAACGCGATGTTGTTCATCACGCAGCGCAGCTGCACGGGGAAACTGCTGAGCTGAATGTTTCAGGCCCTTGAGAGACCTTGACCAATCAGAAGAGATCAAACTAAATTGACCGTATTGTGGGAAGCTGCTAGCTACGTTTATAGCCGAGGCTTTATGACTTTGGCTAGCCTCTATCTGATGCTGACCCACTAGTTCATGTCCACAGGGGATTAGGGGGGAAATGTGAATACAAATAGGCCAGTAATGGTATCTCCTCACCCATGGGAACAACTTGACATAGCCACAGGTCAGTGACCTCCATCACAGTCTTCTTCCAGACTGGGTCGACATATCTCCCCTCTCATCTCCTCCTACTCGCTCTCCTTCTCATCCTCCCTCCTTCATAAAAACTGTACAAACGACTTGCTTGTGCCGCTCAAAGATGAGATAAAATGGCAGAAAGTAATCCCGTGGAAAGAAGAGAGATAAGGAGTGGAGAAGTGAGGCAAAGCAGGAGATGACAAGATTCTCTCCCATGTCTCTTTTACCCATGTTAATTAGAGCATTTGTCCTCCTCTGGGATGGAAAGCCACATGCTCACTGCAACTTTTGCATGAATCATAGTTTGATGTCTCCGACTGGAGAGTGGGAAAAGGATAGCTTTTCATCAACACCTTTGAAGTGTCACAGTGAGCATGAACAGGGAAGAATGGAGAGCACGCGAAGCAAGATGAAACCGAGGAGATGAGGCCATCTTACACGTCCATCAAAGTGTGTGTAACAGATTAAAGCAGAGGTAACAACATAGGAAGTCAACAAGAAATGTTGCAGTTATTAAAGACATGGACGTGTGATACTTTGCTTTGGGCAGTTTTAGATCAAAATACTGTGCACGCGTTAATATCTCGTGTGAATAAGATCCATATGCTGAAACCGACTCACACATCACACGCATAAGCTATTATTATGTGGGTATCAGATTATACGTTACTCACACAACTTGTTTTCTTGCAGGAGCAAGATCTATGTCGTGTATAAATAACTTTCATATGTTGAGTAAACAAGGTGTTTTTTCAGGAGCAAGATTCTAAATGTCGTGAGTTATTTGCAGGATAATTCAAAGATTTGAACTGTAGTCGCCAGATATAAAGGTGTCCTCCATGCAAGTAATACCCTTTACCCAAACTGCCTTCGTGTGTCATACTTGGTGGTGGGCCCAGAGTTATTTCGGCGCTTCATGTCAGCAACACTCACTCTCTCTGAGCCCTGACTGGTACAGGACTGAAAGGAGCGGTAAAGATGCAAACCACAGTACAATCAATTTAGAATCCACAAGGGAAATCGCAGCACTGCCCTGAAGGGGAATTCAGACGTAAAGGAAAAATAATCAGGAGGCATAGGAAAACATTCCTGCCCTTCCCCCATTGCGCCCCTCCTTTCGTTAATTCTATCATATGCGTCACTGTGAATATGAAATATGCCTCAGATGAATGATAGCTCTCTGTAAATGTGCATATTGAACACTCAATATCTGCAATATTCTGCAATATGATTATTTTCCTCTATAACCATGAACTAATCTCTATCACAGTCTCTGGAGCGACTCAGATAGGGGAAAAATATGAAGAGTAAGGAGATGCGTATGATCATAAAGGCTGAGATTAATAACACTGTCACTATCTGTCTTCCTGTTTATCTTTCTTCTATCTCAGTTCAGTTGTATAAAGGAAATTATACAATAACACATATGCAACACATATTATGACTAACATTACCACAATGTGCCAGTTTATTTATGTTGTCCTTAAAACTCCATTTACTCCAAATGTAATACTGTGACATAGAGTGTACCCCAAAACCAATTATGGTTCTATTTGTCAATTAGCAAAAACAACATGACCAATTTGGACACACTTTCTAATGATGTGGTAAACAACGTTAAGTGATAAGTGGATTCTGCACACACTACTGGCAGTTGTGTAACTAGCTTTATGAGGTGGTCAACTGGAATTGCTGGAATGGTCTTCCAAACTCCTATCAGTCATGAAAGCTGTCCTTACAAACTAGTCCGCAAACCAAGAAAAGTTCGTTTTTTTCACATAGTGTTTATGGCATAGTAGGACCTGCACTTGGTGTCATTCAAATTTAGTCAACAAGTGAACATATTAAGATGGGCTGTGTGGGTGTGTAGCTACCTACTTGATGTCTGTTCAGCTTCCAATCTCTTAAGCACTACTGCTCAAAGAGTGGGTGGTGGCAAACAAACTGCAATGTAACCTGGCAGAGGGAGGCTAGCATATGGTTGGCAACACACCATCGCATATAGATAAATGGGACCATCTTAGTTGACCTAGACAATAAACTAAGAATGGCAACGGTAATCAAGGATGTCCTATGTACCTGGTGTTGAAGACACTGACCATCACATTCCACGTTCCATGTTCTGGGAATTTACTGGGTGTCATTCACCATCTGTCTCAACTCTCTACTGTACACAAACTAATTAAACTCAAAAACTGTTCTACTAGCAGCTTCTACCTTATGCTGGATATAAGTAGAACCAGTGTGTTTTTGTTAAGAATTACTTCCTGTAGGGTTTTTATTTAAATTTTACAGCAACATCTCTTTTTTCCCCCCTCCCACCTTCTATACTTTTCTCTAAATAGCCGGAGCTGTCAGGGATGGCCGTCCTCCACCAAGCCAGGAGGGATCAAGTAGTAGATGCCTGTCGAATTTACAGTGCCTCCAGCCATAAACGGCGAGTCCTGACACCTGGAGACCTCAAACATCTTGTGGTGGATGAGGACCACGAGCTTATCTACTGCTATGTCCCCAAGGTGGCCTGTACCAATTGGAAACGTGTCATGATGGTGCTCACAGGCCGGGGTAAATACAGGTGAGTCTAGTACATAATATGTTAATAAGCTTAGAAAGTATTGCATTACACCAGTGTATGTCGTTACCATTTCACTAGAAGATAATGCGATAACCCAGTTTTTTGTTTAGCCAATTCTTCATTTTTATTGTGCCTCTCTTCCAAAGTGACCCAATGGAAATTCCTTCCAACGAAGCCCATGTTCCCTCCAACCTAAAGACGCTGAATCAGTACAGCATTGCTGAGATCAACCATCGCCTCAAGAACTACCTCAAGTTCCTCTTTGTACGTGAGCCCTTCGAGAGGCTGGTCTCTGCATACCGCAACAAGTTTACCCTCAAGTACAACTCATCCTTCCACAAGCGTTTTGGAACCCGTATAGTCCGGCGCTACCGCAAAAATGCAACACAAGAAGCCCTGCTCAATGGTGCTGATGTCAAATTCAAGGAATTTGCTGAGTACCTGGTGGACCCAGCTACACAGCGTGATGGCCCACTCAACGAGCACTGGCAGACCGTCTATCAGCTTTGCCACCCATGTCACATCCACTATGACCTAGTGGGCAAATATGAGACACTGGAGGATGATGCAAACTATGTGTTGCGTTTAGTTGGTGTTGGTGACTCCCTGCGCTTCCCTAGCTATGCCAAGTCCACTCGCACCACAGATGCCATGACAGCCCAGTTCTTCAGCAATATCAGCATTCAACAGCAAATCCAACTCTACCAGCTTTACAAGTTGGACTTTCTCATGTTCAACTATTCCACACCTAGCTACCTCCGGCTGGACTAATGGGGGACAGAGCTGGGACTCTGGGGAACTGCTGCCTTGTTTATGGGGAGGCAACAAAATAAGTGACAGGCAGAAATCTTTGGAAGCAAACTTGATAAAAAAACAGTCCTCATACCACTTAGGCATGGGGCCTAAATTAGACATATAAACAGATGCTGAAGGAAAGAAAAGTAATGCATGCTTGTATGGCCATTCCTGGGAAGATCTCCAGTCAGCTCTGGGTGACATAGAGAGCACTGGCGGGAAAGGTCACGTGCATGCAAAGACTAAAATGTGTGGGTGAAGCAGGACTTCAAGGTGGTTTAACAGGGGAACTTGTCTTATGAGGACAAACTTGAAAAGGGATTCTTCGGATGATGTTCCCCACGCGTTTAAAACAAACTGCTGACAAATTGGGCTGCTTCAGATTCTGCAAAGCAAACAGTTGCCTCACACGCGCCCTGACCCCAATGCGTCACAGAAGCAAAATTTAATCCCCCCTCCTCCTGATCAATAAAGAGACTCCGTCAAATTGTAAAACACAATTGATGTCCTTTGCTGCTCTGTCAGCATGGTGCATTAGCACCGATCACCCTTACCCTCATTAGAGTCATACATTTACAGAAGGAAACTGGCTCATCACAGCATCAAGGACACTATGTGACACTCTCAAGATCTCTACAACTGTAACTATGGTGGCTCGGTCTTTAGCCAACTGTTTGATCCAAACAGTTCTCTCACAGTTCTCCCCATGAAGTCGCAGACGCCTGTCAAAAAGATTGGGGCGCACTAACTGCGAGTGCCCCATCTGCCACTGATCTGAACGAGAAGACACAGCCTCTGTGGTGATGATAAGGTTAAAGTCACTGGATCTCATAACCCCGCCCAGCCAGGGCGCGTCGGCAGACACATTCAGGGGCATCCCCACAAAGCCTCTGCTCCGACGACCAAACACGTCTTTCAGTAAATTAAGATTATGCTTTTGTCTTCATGCTTAGTTTTGTTTTATTGTCTTCTGAAGCATTGCTGCGAGCAGCAATTACAAAAGGTTATTTAATTTGCTTTGTTTATTAGAATTCTAGAGAGATTTCATTTTTTTCCTGGGCTGAAGAATGTTTAAAGAGATTTTTAAAGTTGAACTGTTTTTGAGAATGATGGTTTGTCATGTCGATTTCTTTCTTCACAACTTGCCTCCGACACATAATCAATGCACCACAGCATTTTCATTGCAGAAGGGAGTTCAGTACATATTATCCCATGACTTTGTGCTTCTTTGTCTGAGAAGATCAAATATTTGCTGCCAAAATGGCTGTAACAGCCGTGTTCAGATTGTTGCTGTAAAGCAAATTCATGGGAAAGTTCCCAACCAGAACATGACACCTACCTGCTGCTGTCAGTGTACATATCACAGAGTCAGAGATGTTATCTTAAACTGTAATGTGATTAATGTTAGCAATGTTAAGCAATGTCAAGGTTAATACAGTGACTGCCCTCCCAACCATGCTGTGAACTGTATTAAACAGGAGGGAGAAAGGAGAAAAAGGATGGAGGAAACGTCTGTCCAGCACCGCTTTGTAAATTCTCAAAGATTCCATCTTCAAAATCAAAGAATAAATATCACAGCTGTCTCTCCTGGTTCAAGTCTAAGCTGCTGTATTTAAAGAGGCACTCCAATGAAAAGACTGATATTCTGAGAGTATAATGTCTTCTTTGACTCTGAAATGCCTTCCAACAGCTTTATGTGAAAGTCTTAGCTACAAACCTTCTCTTGCAGCTTTTGAAGTGTTATTATAGTACACGTGTGTGCACGTGCCTGTGTGTGGTTTATAATGAGAGAGCAGCTCCCAGTTTTCCCCCACATCAACATCTGGCTCTAATAAAGAAGAAAAGCTCCTGGCCTGTAGACCCAGGCCCTCATCCTCCTGCAGAAACAATGGCTGTATTCTCCGCGTGGCCTCCTCCTGGCTCAGATGCACATAAATATACACATACTTAGCTCGCACATTAGCTCTCCCGCTGATGTTGACGCCACATAGTGCCCTTACTCAGCAGTAAAACACAGGTGCGCATCACACCGACTGAACTCAAACAGCTCATTGAGCCCCAAAATGGAAGATTGAACAATACACAAAGGACCTCTTAGCCTGCAAACAAACCATTACAGAGGCCTCCTTTCTCCCTTGCTTTATCTTCTCCTGTCCCACCTCGCTCCAAGAATGGTGTCCTGTAAAAAAAACTCAATGCAATTCAGTGTTGCTATTCAGCGAACCCTACTGTCAGCAGGAAGAGGGCAGGAAGCTTGAATAAACCGAGTTGATAAGATCCCCACAGGGCGCTCAGAGAGCACTGAGAGACTTTCTGACTCAGAATGCTGAGTCTTTTTGTCCCTATTCTTAACAGACCTGTTCACTGCCCTGCATCTCACACGGTACGACGGTTTAGAGTCGAGTCAAGTCAACAAGCACATACCTGTTGGTTTACAACATCTTTTGCCAGACTGAATTACATATTTGCTGTCTGCTTGAAGGAATACATTAAGTCTTCGAATCATATCAAATCTAATTGAGGATCATATGATCTTTCCACATACCTTTATGTTTTTAAAGAGACATTTAGCAATACAGCAGAGGCAGTGAGATTTAGCTTGTTCAAGCTCTGATGCACAAATCAAATTTCTTTAGTTATAAAAGGATTCACTTCTCAGGAAACAAAACCGTTTTTGTTGAAACTACAACATTTTAGGAAATACATATTTTCTTTCTTTGCCAAGTGTTAGTTGTTAGAAGATGATACTTCTCTCAATATGAACACACAGAGAAGAGCCAGTTAAACTGCTAGCTATAGCTACATTTTCTGTACAGCCATCAGCATGGTTCATAAAATGTTGAGCTGGCACGGAATCCTATCACTGGCACAGAAGAACAGAGCTCCTAATGATGAGCCTACAGGCCCAAAGCTTGGTATCTGTGTACAGCTTACATGTGATGTAGATGCTGCCACTGCTGGTTTCTCAGCATTAATTCATTAATTAAGTAATTAATTAATTATGCACCCGGTTCAGATGGTTTCAACCTAACCAAATCCTGTTATCTCTTTTTAGCAGATTAACGTTTTTAACCAGATTTATTGGTGTAGTTTAGGGTGAAGAATCTTTAAATGCAATATTTTGCTGTTACCCACATCACAACAGGAAGGTGCGTTTTGAATTAAATGTGCATCACATACAGTAACACCTGCAATGGTGCGTTGTCAACAGCATTGTATTCACACTTCTCACAGGCTTCCCCACCACATTTACACACACACACACACACACGTTCACACTAACGCGGGTGACTCTGAACCTTTACTGATATCTTGAAAAGGTTCTCAAACATGGATTTCCTTTTAAAAATGGGTGTGATTGTCATGTGATTTGGAGAAATGTGACACTGTCTTTCTTGTCACCTGCTCTGTGACAAAACACAAAGAAACAGCCACAGAGACTCTCACCTAGAAATCTAATTAAAGGTGTTGAGATCTGGCGACGCAGGAACAGCACTAGAATGAAGCCAGACTGACGGGGGGTGGAGGATCTTAGGCTTTTAATTTGAAGGATAAAGCAAAGGTGAGTGCAGCTGACATGTCGCTAACAATCACACATTGTACAGAAAGTCTGGTTTAAAGCTCAGCCACGAAGTTGATCCAGAACCAACCTCTGTTGCATTCAATGACTCATCTTGTGTTTTGCCCACTCACATCTATTTCTGTCAGTTGGACAAACAGCTGACTCTTCGACACTCTGTATACACAATAAGGACTGAGAACGTGACCTTTCAGGTGCCAACACGCTGATGCAGAACTGTCTGCTCCTGTGACCGCTCATGTTTCTTGGACGTTTCTTTTTGGTTGCAGCATCGCTGCCACTTTTGCTGAGTTCAGCAATTAAAGGACAGGTTCACAGGTTTCCCAAGCATGTCATACAGCAACAATCAATGAGCTAAATGAGCACTTTTGCTTAGACAGGCCTTAAAGAGATCTCTCTTTAAGATGGTTAAAGATGGTTCTGATGTAAGTCACAGGGGCCAAAGATCTACAGTCCGCCTCTGGACACAATATAAGGCTTCAACCTTAAGTGAGCATCTTCTAAAGTTGCATCCATTGTGTTACCTTTCTTTCACTGCAGAAGAAATGTTTAAAAACACTTTAAAAGGTATTTACTTAATGAACAAACTCATTTGAATCGTACACAGAAAGAGTTCAAACCAAGAAGAACAGCAGCACTCAAGTCTGTTTTTCTTATGACTTGAAATATTTTTTCTTGGTGTTGGACTTGGACTTGCAGACTTGGATTTGACTTCTTAATTATGCTGCCATTTTTTATCTTGTCACATATAAACAGAATTATTCACATTAGTGTGGGCGTGGCTTAAATAGGCCTATGTATGTTCAGTATGCAGATTTAACCTTTTAAGGCCCTGGAAGTGGAACTGTGTGTGTGTGTGTGTGTGTGTTGCGCATCCCCTCATTTGCCATATCACCATGGCAACACGTCACCTCCCTGCGTCTCTCACTTTCTCCCGGGACAGCCTCCCACAGTCCTGTAATACTCAGTTCATTTTCAGGCACACTGCTGTCATCATGAATAATGGAGCGTGTGCCGTGCGGGGAGAGTAGCAGCACGACCTGCCCTTCATCCTGTCTGGTGGTTTCACAATAAAATCAAGTTGAAACTCACAGCTTCTATCACTGCTTCTTTCATTGTACTACATTGACTACTGTGCATAGCAGCTGCACATGAGCCGGGATGCAGAAAACTCCGCGCAGCACTTAAACACACCGTTCAGGTCGAACAATAGGGGTAGAATAAGTTTCTGTGGTCAGTACCGTGTATTTTTAGTGCTCAATAACCTGTCTATGGCTCCCCAGAGGACATTTATGTGGGGTTTAGCCTCTATAAATTCATCTAATTAAAAGTGTCAGTGATTTTATTAAACTGAAGTATCTAACCAGTGGGTGTTTTTTTCCTTGTTGCAATGAATATGAAAGCACCAGGGGAGTTTGTGCAAACAGAGGCTGTGTCCAGAATCATTCCAGCTAAACTACACAGTCCACGAAGAGTAAGTTGAGAAGCTACTCGTACGTATATCAACAGGTAACAGCTTAGCGCTGAGCTCTAAATAGTTGTTACTGCAAGTGAAAGTCGATTTTATCAGTGTTGTGCAGCTCTGGGCATATTTTGAAGGATCAGTATCAGCTAAAATAAAGCCAATTAAAGTGAAGTGTACAAAACACTCAGCACCTTTTATCACATTGGTAGGACTTTACAGCGCTGTAATAATAAAGTAGAGGCTGAAATCATTTAATAATAACATGGTAATTAGAAAGAGAGCTGTAAGTGACCAACTCCATGCTCCTGTTTTATTCCATGGTAAACACCACACACTGGAAACGATCATTTCTATGTTAAGATATTACGCCACTGGGAAGTTAAGTGCTACCATTACATCACTCTTGTAGCTAAGTGGTCATTAGCATGTCTGTGTAAAGTTTTAGTGGGAGAGGGTTACTATGACTGTGCAACACCCAGTCACTGAGCTGGATGTTCTGTCAGTGTGGTCAGCTTGTTGAATCACACGACCGTAGTTACACTCTGTTCCACTTTTTTACCAGGGGTAAAATACTGTCTTCTTCTTGTTTGTTCTACTACAACGTTCATGTGATTGTTGGATTTGTGAGACAGGTTAGATACGGTATAAATACAGAGAAAGCAAAGAAACAAACAGGCTACAGTAACAGCTGTTTATTTGAGAGGAGACGCGCAGACACACACACAACTGGCAGCGTCTCTGCTCCTGGCTGACCTTGTGGTCTTGACCCTGAAATACTCGTCAGCCTTCCTACCGCCTCCTACTGCATACCCTGTCATTATGGGGTGGCCCACAGTAACTCGTGAGTGTGTGTGTGTGTGTGTGTGCCTTTGGGAAAACAGCCAACAGAGAGAGAAGGTTTCTGTAACAAGCTGCAGACCACTGGTCCCTTCTGAAAAACATTTGTCACAGAGACACAGATGCCTCCCATTTGTTTGTTTTTACCCTAAAATACACAAGAATCCAAACAAAGACTCTGGATAACAGAAATCAGACCTCGTATACGAGCTGTATAACCGAGAGCTTACCTCCCCTGTTCACTCTCTTTTTAAAGTCTGATCCACAACTTACAGAGTTAACAGGTAACAACAGCTGCTCTGTACAGATGCTTGTACATACAGCATGAGCTACCATGATTTTACATTGGAAGCAGCAGACAGCAAGGACCAGCATGGTGTCTCTTCCTCATCCAAACACAGGACTTACCATTACTGCAACAAACCTGGAATATTAAATGATCAATTCAGACGACTGCATAGTTTCTTTCTTTAATTTAGGGTACTCATTTTTGTCTTTTTACCTAGTGTTGTCTCAGCTTTCCTACCAAATAACATATACGCCGATGAGCCACAGACATAGATAATTCCAGGTTCAGTAGTAGAACTACACTGCTGTACACTAACACACATTTGGATCAGAAGATGTTTACAGGACAAAAGTTATTTGATTGTTTTCATACCTCAATATAGTAACTGAAGATCTTCTCAGATTAATCAATTTTTAAGGGAAAAAATCTATTGAATCAAATCACAGTCACAATTTTGTGCTTGTGGGATGGCTTTGCACTTTGAGACAGTTAGAATAATGTATATATATATATACCGTATTTTACGCCATATAAGACGCACTTTTTCTTCCCCAAAACTGGGGGGTAAATATGGGTGCGTCTTACACG
>JAUMHF010000015.1:1098977-1109208 GCA_032359275.1 Microctenopoma steveboyesi | reverse complement strand
CTGGACAAATTAATCAGGAGGGCTGGTTCTGTTCTTGGTGTGGAGCTGGACCCTCTACATGTTGTAGCTGAGAGGAGAACGCTCTCTCTCTCTCTCTCAGTCATAAACAATCCCTCCCACCCCTAAACAGTGTCCTGGCTGGACAGAGGAGCACATTCAGTCAAAGACTTTTTAGCGTCAAGTGCTCCACTGAACGCCACAGGAGATCATTTCATCCTGTGACCATCACACTGTACAATTTCTCTCCCGCGTCCCTTTTCTGCCTGCTTAAGTGTGATAGCTGTTCATTCAGCTATATAAAGGCATATATGAAGGCAATATGTAGAGAGAGGCGTACATTCATGTTCAGGTCATGGTTCCCAGCATGTATTCAGCCAATTTCTAAAAAAACATACTGTGTAAATACAGAATATGACCTGCTAACGTAATAATTAGGTATGTTATTTATGTTCAGGACCAGTTTGTAAACACGGCGCCGCTTGTAGCAAGTCAAAAAAAATAGTATTTTACTCAGGGTTTTCTAAATCAATGCTAAAAGAGCTCAACACAGAGGTCATCTCACAGTTAATCTGCCAGACGGACAAAAATGAGCATGATTTGATAATGTGCTGGCAGCAGACTACGGTTAATTCTTACGCTTACATATAAGAACAGCTCAGCAATGCACGCGGCAGCATTTAAAATGTCCATCAGAGATTCAGTGCTCTTGTGGAATACCCAGCATTGCCACATTCACACAAACACCTATACTTCACATGGAGCCATTTCTTCTCATCTCATGCTCTTATTATCCCTGTTTTTATCTATCGTCAAGCCCTCTCACTAAAGCACTGTGTAACAATCCTGTTTGTTAAAAGCTCTATAAATAAAGGGCACTTGGCTCCTGCAGCTACTGTGTCTCGCCTGCATCTCCTTTCTGCTCTGCTGGTTTGTCCTCAAATGAGAAAAATTAGAGACATGAAGATCTTATCTCAGTAGATAACCATATGATTTATAGTCTGTTTAGCTGAAAATAAACTGACCATTAGTCCCACTTTAGCAGGAAAGTGGGAGCGTGAGCGGGCTCAAGAACAAAAGTCACTGTCCTGAGTGTCACACACCCAGAAAGACGCCTCACTGCACCGGCCTGCCATGAAGACCCAAAATGTCAAGTGTGTTTGATACATTCAGCCTTTCATAGCAGTGAACATCTATGTCATACAGCTGGTACAGGGACAGGACAGCTGCTACCAAACGCTTTCCAGAGGAAACAGCTTCCAGCGTGTCCAGAATGAGGTAACACAAGGTGGTGCAACATAGGTCTGGTCTGGGCGTGGCATGAATTAGACACGTGGAATGAACGTTAGGAGGAAGTGAACAGAGGAGAACAGAGCTGCTACCGAGTGAGGCAGGAGCGACCTCTACTGGCCGACTGTAGGAATATTAGAGCTAACAAGCAAAGAAGGAAAGTAAGAAATGAGAAAATGTTTCCACATTCCTGGCTTGATGTAAGATCGAGGATATGCTGAGAGTTTTACCTCTCAGCCATGTTGTTCTGATATGTGCAGACTGTGGATTAGCAGTGTCTTGCTGGAATAGAATAGAAGAAAAAACATTGTCTGACATTCACACCGTCACACATCTGTCACAGCGCGAGATTGCATTTGGCTTTGGTCTTTCGTTGTGAAGCGTTATTCCTAGGTTGTTGAACTTCTGAAAAACTGTCTGAGATGCTGTTTAAAAATCTAAATGATTCAGTGTAAATGCATTCTGCTTTCTGTTGAGCTTTTATCCAGCATCTCAGCCTTGTAGGTGACAGGGGTGAAAATATGACTACAACACACATGGACACTTGATCTAAACACCACACCAGGGTTTCACTGTGGGTGTAAGAGCTCAGTACTTAGTGGTACTAGAGATTCTTTTAACATCACCACGCCGTAGAGGTTATGCAAACAAATGTCTACATGCTTTAAAGTGGAGTACAAGAGGAGACGGACTCCTTAACCAAGGGACAAACAGTCTGCCGTCACTCACTTACCCAGGCACTTGTACAGGCCCTGACTTATCCAGGCCAGGATAGCCAAGGTTATGAGGTCACCAAAACTGGCGGCAATGGGAGTGGCTACGTTGTCTGGGTTAATGCCCGTCTTCTTCGAACCCACGATCACCCCCACCATAATGATACCTGAACAGAACAGAATGATCATTAAATCACTGGGAATGTTCGCACTCTGTGGGATCACAACCTTCATCCGTTAACTAGTATCTGGAAAGGAGGCAGGAGTGACACAGCGTCTCTTCAGTGTCAGTATGTGTGTGTTCACCTTGCAGCAGGGAGGCTATGGAGGCGGTGGCCACGCTGCTAGAGCAGAGCAGCACGGCGTGGTTCATCTGGAACTTCCCCTCCAGGACCCAGTCGAGAACCACAGCTGCTACAGCAGCGAGGAAACCCACCACAGTGGCCTGAACCTGGAGCAGGAACGAGAGAGATGCACTATTATTGATTAGAAAAAAACAAACATCACTCTGTGTGAAAACTTAGTAAAAGACTTATGAAATCATGTCCAGGTACAATTTCCATGACATAACACTTCCTGCTGACAGATGTTCTGTAACCTCACGGACAAGTACTTTGCCAAAGCAGTGGATGCAGTGAGTCTATCAGGACGTGGGTAGATGATTGGCAGAGCTTGTACTGTCTCACGACACAGACATAAATCAATGAAAGTCTGAGGGAACGCCCACTCGCTTCAACCAATTACCATCACCGCTAGGGATCCAACACGCAAACATCGCCGCCCAATGTACAGGAAGTGTGAGAGGTGTGTTGATTTAGATGGAACAGATGATTACTGCTGTTAGATACTTCCGTTGTGTGGTTTAAGTATCTGATTAACAACATACAAGCTCATCAGCGATGCCCAGCGGTTGCAGCAGTCATGGCTTGTGCTGCGAGGCTCACTGATTTTTCTTGCAGATATAAGTCATGATGAGAGAGACTGAATGGAGAAACCCTCCAAAACTAACAGCAAATGAAGCAGCAAGAGCTCATCGAGACATCGGTGTCTCATCTGTGATGTTAGCGAGTCTGTGAAAACTTTCTACAGTTCAAGCTTTAAGATCTGTTCCAACAGTTTTTTGAGAGGGTGCGTGTGTGTGTGTGTGTGTGTGTGTGTGTGTGTGTGTGCGTGTGTGTGTGCGTGTGTGAGACTACCTGCTTCAGTGCCAGGTTGCCTATAATTAGGTTCCACTTCTCTATTGGAGAATCCATCTTGCCAACATTAACCTGTGTTGAAAAGAGAAGAGTTTTCCGTTACTACTCACAGCAAATCTGCAAAATGCAGATTAAAGAATGGTCAAAGTGGAACCATAGAATGAGTTCAGCTCCACAAACTCTTATACAATGCAGTCATGTCCCCCCACACTTCTCTTTTAAACACTGAGACAACTGTGATAAACAGATGATGAAACTACTTCCTCTGCAGACAGCACACCTCAGCCTTTGATATTTGGATTTCTTTTCATTCTCTCTCATAATATTCAGCCAACTGTCAAATACGTTTCTAATAGGTTTCCATTAATTCTGACATTTCCACAAGTTCTTAATCCATAACTGTCCACACTGAGAGCCTGGGCCTGAGAAGAACAACAGTAACATGAAGACAAACAGACACCGCAGAGGAGAATCAGCTCACACTGAGATCTGCTGTCTATGCTGACACAGTGCTGTGAATGTGGAGCCTGCATGTGGAGAGCCGGGGGCCCAAAGGAAGAGCCAAAAAATAACAAAACAAACAAAGAGAGACTTTTGCTTTGTCATTTGTTTAGCTACTTTCAACTCCCAGAATTTAAGCAACAGAGCCAAACACACGGAGACATTAAAACATTTATGTTAAGTAGGGGCTTTGTGCACATGTAGACATTGTAATTACTCTTCTCTATTTGCACAACTTGCTCAGGGAAGTTAAAGTGTGTGTTTGTGTGTGTGTGTGTCTCACTGCTGTAGACAGCCTGGAGGCCAGAGTCATCTCCAGGTTTCCCTTGAGGCCGAGCAGAGCGGGGACCAGGATGAAGATCTCTGTGATGTAGTGGAAGGCGTCCCAGTGCTGCGGGGCCACACAGTGAAGTTACACATTAAGCAGTGACTTTAAACAAATCCAACCTTCTTGTGACTCCACTTTCACTTTCAGCATTGTTTGACAATCGGCTTAACGTGCTAAGCTATCGTTTGGATGAGACTAATTCCCTATTTGCATAAACACCTGTGGACTAAATCCAAGAGACAACAGAGGTTAATCATCAATTGAAAGGAGAAGGTGTTAAAACACGTTGGGAACCTGGATTATTTGCCTTCCTGTTTGCATGCTTACTTTCAAAGTGGCCTTAGCATGTAGCAACCATCAGTCATTTCCTTCAAATTCTACCACTCACTAGCCTTTCCCTGAGCTTTCTTGCACTACTAAATGGATCTACTACTATGTTACTGCACAGCATCCCACTGGCTGACTAACTGCTGGTGGTATCGCTCAAAGAAAATCATTAATAATGTGTAGAAAGAAGCAGTGAAGACGATGACGACGAGCAAACAAGTACAGCTGTGGGTAAATATGAGTAAAGAAATGTGTGGATACATACAACAAGTGTAAATAAGCTTCTGTTTACTAAAAAACTGCCCACAGCACCTTGAATACATTATGTTTCAGCCTGGTCTTTAGCACCAGAAGGCTGTGGCAACCTGTATTTTCAGTTTCCAACTAAAGCTGATTCTATTTACTCATCATAACCTTGTCCTAGTTGCTTCAATATGCTGACTTAGTCTTTAGTGCCTTTTTTGCACCTTTAGTTATCACAAACCTCTCTGCTTTAGCTTTGACCCATCCTCAATAATGTAACAGTCCTGTAACATCCTACAATATTTTCTTAAACTTGTTCTCGAAGAAAGTCCTGAGAAAAATCTACGCTGTGCTCCTAAACTGCAGATTAGCTTGTCCCTTCGTTCTTTGTTGTGAATGAATCCCCTCATCCGTGTAAAAAACTGAAAACAGAGGACAAACTTCAGTAGATCTAAAGGTGGGGCACATCTGCAGGAAGTCAACAGCAAAAAAATAGATAGAAAATAACACAAAATTATAACTGCTAAACAATGTACACAACAACAAAAAATAAGCCCAGACTGAGCGGTTCATACTGTGCTGGCTTGAGATGGATGCTGCCTGAATAATAGCTGTGTTGTAACTCAGCGTACCTGCACAATATCCAGCACCATTCCAGCTGATACAGTTCCAAATCCAGCTAAAAAAAAAGGCACCAGAATCTGCAGTGCCATAGCCAGCAGGGACTCCACGGGCATGTTCCGCACAGCAGATCCATGGCCTTCTTCCTCATCGTCCTTGTCCTTCTCCTCATCCGCCTCTGCCCCGGAGAGCCTCCTCTCAGCTAGCATGGGTTCCGTTTCCGAGTAGCCTCCCTCTCCACAGTCAGATAAACTCACAGAAGAACGAGAGGCCCGGTCCGTGTGCCGTCGTCCTTCTAGGTGAGATGTCTCTAGCCTGTAGCCGTTCTGAAGTAAGCTCACCTCAGGTTTGGCTCCAGGATCTACCATGGCTAGTCGCTCCTCCTGCAGTTTGGTATAACCACTGGGGACCATGGTTTGGAACAATGAGGCAATTCTTCCAGACGAAACAGATTTCAGGGACAGAGCACTCCACCCACCACCTGTTCCACTCATACGCACCGTAAGACTAGAGCCCAGGGATTCCCCTATAGCTCCTCCCAGACTCTGTATACTCATGATGTGGTTTAGGGCTGCCGTGTCTCATCTCCTGTCATCTAGTCAGAGGAAAGTGTCATGTAGCATGAAGAAAAACTGATTTACAGTGGCCGGTGTGCAGCATCCATGTCAAAATCTGGCTTCAGGGACTCTGCAGACAGCATATAACAAATAGAGATGAGATTAGCGGGGAAAAACTGAAATGATTCCAATTCCAAAGATGGAGAAACAGTGTTTTTCACATTATTTAAACTTCAGCTACACTATTTTATGTGTGTCTACAACATACAGACACATTTTCTGCCTCCTACCCGTAGGAATATGTGTCTGTTCACAGATCAGTGCTGACTTGCATGTTGTCAGACTGAGCCCTTAATAACTAACAATTTTTAAAACTAGCAGAGCTGCCACTCACATGCATATTTTGAGGACGACGAGAATGTGGAAAGACAGGTTGTTAATCTGAGAGTCTGAAGAAAACAGTTGTAGCGTAGTGATGTTTGAGGGTGATGTCATAGTGAAAAAAAGCGTGTACTCTCCCGAAATTGTGTTTTGTAGTTATAGTTTAAATCCCCTTAAAACTGCAATGTTTCATTTCTGTGGCCTCCGCAGTACCTGACTGTTTCAGTTTCAGTTTACAGCACTTCTTTATTGTGGTGTCAGTCAGCGTTCTTACAGCACAAACTAATATTCATATATACGTTTGCTAAACACGAAAATGTGACTAACAGTGAATAACTGTTTATGTTAGCTAAAACTGCTACGTTAGCTAGCCCTATAAAAAGGAAATATCCTCCCAATTAGTTTGTGCGTTACGTGGGGAAATACACGAAAGTTACTTAGCAGATGCAAAAATAGCACATGAGTGATTCTAGTCTTAACCATATTTATGTTTTTCTTTTCTCTGAGTTACCTTTCTGTAACGAAGACATTTCTTCCAGGAGAAAAGCTGCTGCTCCTGCCTGACAGAGAGCCAGAGAGCCGCGTCAGAGAAACACCGACACAGATCGTCTATGTAGAATGATGAACGGCTCAGCTTGAAAATGGTGGGTGTAATCTATAACGGCGTATGTTTCTCCAACCATTATCTTTACGCATATTCTAATAAAGGTCACGAAAGGCTTGCGGGAGCGCAGTATAGGAAATAAACATTTATAGCGGTTGGGATAATTTTTATTATTACCGTACGTCAATAAAAGAATTGAAGAGTGAGACCTCTTCAACAGACTTGAATCATAGCTTTTAATTGTAGTGCGCAGCCACCGAGAGCAGCTATGTGTAGCAATAAATGCGTAAAACGCAAGTGTTTCATTCAGGTCACGTCGTTTTAAACGGTGGTCTGCTGGTTTGTTTTTGTGTTCATACTAGATATTGTGATTTTTTAAGAGTTTTCTTAAACAATAGAGGGCGTTATGTTAATCGTGGTCCGTGTATTTCTTGTAACCTTTGACCCGGATGTAGTTCTTGTGAGTAGCACACATGTCGATGAAAACATAGTCGCGTCGACACACAAATGGAATTTAACGTGAAGAAAACGAGTTCACGGGCTCTGCTCTCATGTGGCAACGGAGAAGGTCTGCATATTCATTTTAAATGTAGCAGTCAGAAGAGAAATGCTGAGGGTTTAAGTGAGATAAGGCCGTTTAATGGCATGAATAATACATCGAAAAGTTAGCTTCTGTGAAGTTGCCTTTTTACAATAGCCTCTCCGTGTCTGTCAGCTGATTTAGAAATAAGTTATGGGTTTAATGTTTATTTCCCGTTACAGGGTTTTTCATACACACGGAAAGGATTATAATTGAAACAAGTGTGTGATCCAACTGTGGAATAATAGAAATCTAGTGACTTACTTATTACTATACCTATATATATATATATATATATATTCTGGTGTCAGCAAATGAAATGCTTCAACACTACCTTCGCCGTAATAAAGAGGCATATCTGAGTGCTCACATTTAAGACGCTGCAGTCTCAGTCATCCTGCAACACCAGCTCCTCCAGATGACATAATCTGTTTAAGAGATGTTGGAAAATAGGGAAGGCAAAAGAAAGTTACATGTTCTCCCAAAACGGGAGCCAGGTTGGAAGTTTGTTTTACTGAACCTGTCTGTGTGCTGCCAGGTTTCAGTGAGAAGCTTCTCCTCAAGCCAAGGGCTGGTGGATCCCTGCAGACAGAGAGAGTCCCACGGAGCAGCGGTGAGACAGATTCTCGCTTCCCCGCATGAAACATTGTTAATCTGATGTTTTACACTATTTATTTACTTTAAAACACTTTTGTTCTGTATCAGTGTTGGAGCGGCTGCAGAGCTTTCTGCCTCAGATGGCCGAGGCCAACGAGAAACTGATGCAGCAGATGGCGGAGGCTCCTGCTGGGTGCTTCGACATAGAGAACGTGGAGGAAGCACAGAAGGTTATAGAGATGGTACGTGAAACAGATATACACAAAACCTTTGGAAGGGCTCCTCTAAGTTGTGATTGGGTTATGAAATGTATGTATCTCTCCTGTTCTCAGGATGTAGCGCTGGTGGAGCTCAGCGGGTCAGAGAGCTCTGAAGATGAATCGGATTTGTCAGACTCGGAAAGTTCGGACTCTGATGATGAAAACGAGATCACTGAGCAGAACCTCAAACTACTGGGAAACAAAAGCAAAAAGCAGAAACCCAACATCCAGGTTCTGGACCCACAAACAAAGTAGAGGAACATCCACGCAGACATTTAGCCACATGCCACCCCCTGAGGTGATGTGGATAAAAGTGACCAGTAACAAAAACTCTGAACCTGAACACAAAGCTACAACAAATAGAGGTCATAGTTGCAGAAGTGCCTTCGGAGCAAGAAGCGAGCACCTGCTGCCTGCTGACCACGTGGCTTGTTATTCTACACACAGTGCTGAGTCACACCACCGTGGATCACCTTGTTTTTGTCAGTTTAGACCACAACTTTCTTGAGGCAGCAGTAAAGCCTCTGTATACACACTCTGCTACATGCAACGTGGAGTGATTTCACACTGTAGGTAGTCATTAGAAGAAGGCAGACTGCAACCATAAGGACAGCAACAACACTCAGGTAGGCTGTGGCAATTACACCAGGCTCTGTTGGTGTTAAGGGGTCTACACCACCCGGAGTGCTCATAGATTCATGATGTCTATATTCTTACCATTTGCACAACCAGTGTGGCAGCGTAAATCCAGACTGGTGAGACCAAAGCGTGTTTTCCCATCTTCTGCCGTCCACGTTTGGTCATGTGTTTCCTGGTGTCTCCTGGTGTTTCCATGGTCTTCTGTCTGGACCATCTCATACTACCAAGACCTGTGAATCACTGAATGGTTTGGGGTTATTTGTTTTTTTTTTTTTTATTGCACAGTTGTGCACATCCAGCAGCTGCGTTTGAACTGATTCATTTTAGCACATTTACTTGATGTTGGTGTCCCTGTCATCTAAAATGAAAGAAATCATCACTGCATCTTTCTTCCTGTGAACGCAGTGGTGGCCCTAATTGTTCGTGCCACATACATCAAGCTGTTTGATTGATGGTTATTAAAAAAACATTAACCATAACATAACATTTAGTTTGTGATGATTATTATGGAAAAAAGTCTGCAAACCTACATTAGATGTATGTGGCAAAATAATTGCCCTTACTTAAAGCATGAAGGTCTAATCTAGTCTGCACTACAGTTCTAGAAGTAATCATCCACTCTACTACATATTTACTACTTGACTGAACAAGCTACTATACTTTAATCTCTATTGTAGAAGTAGTAATCCTTGCTAATATTTACTACTTGGAAGAATGACCTACGCTACTTCTAACTGCATTTATAGAAGTTGTCGTCCGCTCTAATACATATTTACTACCTGGCCGAACAAGCTACCCTATATTTAATCGTGTTTCTGTAGGAGGCAGTCAGGTCTAATTGATACCGTCTACCTGACATAATGAGCCACCCTACATTTAAAGAAGCAATCCATTCTAATAGGTATTTTCTACTTGAGAGAATGAGCTCCTGCTTTTAACCAGGTTTATGGAAATGGCTCATACTGGTAGATATTTACTACAGACACCTTTATACACCATCACAACAGATTTGAAAATAGAGGCACTCTGCATAAAATATAATTGTAAATACCAGTTTTGGTAAACCTCTTAATAAGCATAAATCTGAGTCCTACCTGAACCCTGTTGGAACAGTGGCATAAAAAGCCAGCCTATGAGTAAGACTTTATCTTTTGGAGTGACATAATGGTCAGGGAACACCAACAGAACTCTAAAGCCAAAGTCTAGTTTAAACATTGTGACCCTCTGAGAATGTGGGGGAAAAATATCCATCACACCTGGTTTAACAGTATGTCAGTATACAGGTCCTTCTCAAATAATTAGCATATTGTGATAAAGTTAATTATTTTCTGTAATGTACTGCTAAACATTAGACTGTCATATATTTTAGATTCATTACACACAACTGAAGTAGTTCA
>JAUMHF010000015.1:1078867-1094634 GCA_032359275.1 Microctenopoma steveboyesi | reverse complement strand
CTTGCAATGTAAAGTGCCCTGAAATGACTTTCGTTGTGATTTGGCGCTATACAAATAAAGATGAATTGAATTGAATGGATTGTTTAGATCTGACCGTGTTACGATTAAGAGAAGAACTACTTTTGCTGCAGGTCTCTTAATTGCTTCTTGCACCTGACAGCTCCATCCGATCTGACTGATCACAGTAATCTGAGCTGTGTCTAGTGAGGTGTTTAGGTGCAGCGACATACTTGTAAAGCAGACTTCCTCTGTCTCTGGGGTTCATTCTGCCCCAGGGGCCGTTATCGAAAGCTTCTTTGGCAGCTGCCACAGCCCGGTCCACATCCTCCACTGAGGCGTAGGACACTTTACAGATCACCTGAGTGAAGGATGCAGTGGTCACACATGGTCCACACGTGCCCTGAGCTAGTGTTTCTCTGTACGTGCAGTGTGGATGCATTCACTCACGGATCCATCGGTAGGGTTGATGGTGTCATAGGTCTTCCCGTTTTCTGAGTCCTCAAACTTGCCGTTGATAAAACACTGGTATGGCATTTTCACCGTCATGTTGTTCAATTCTTTGGTTGCCTGGATACAACGGAAGATACTAATTATATTATATGATGTCAATATAGTAGAGGATGTTCTCCTGGATGAAACAAGGACCTACAGTGGTGAGAAAGAAAAACCAGACTCACATAGTCGATGACCAGCTCATCCTCCTGGTCCTCCCCTCTCAGCTTACGCACAAACATCTGGATGAAATCCTGGAAGGTGGTAGCCATGTAAACGTCCTCGTTCTGCAGCTGCACACTAGCACACCTCTGCTTCACCTCCTCCACCAGCCTGGACACAAACACCACACAACGTCGCCTGTGCTCACCCTTCGCTCTGTCACTTTGTTCAGATGTGATTCTAGCACAATCATCTTTTGCTGTTTTGTGATTGTGTAGTTCCCTTGTGACCAGACACTGCTCTGTTTGCTCCCCTCACCTGACCACATCCATGGAGGCAGCTCCGGACTTGAAGAAGTCTGTCGTTTCCTCAATGGCTGGGACATTGCTGAGGATCCCCTTCCATATGTCCTATAATAAACCTTCATTATTAATAACTGTTACAGTGAAGTCATGTATCTGATCCTGAAAGCCAAACACCAGGAAGGAAAAAGAATCGGCTTTCACAGTTGTTACTTGCCCTGATCTCCTCGGCTAACTTCTTCTCATCATCAGTCAGCTCCACGCTGGAGCTCTCTCCAGCTGAGAAGTATTTGGAAGCAGGGATCATCTTTCCATCTTCAAACTGGAGGTTCTTCACCAGGAGCTGTGGATGAAGAACACCAACAGGTCACACCATGTCTTTCTATTTTGTCCCGGATGTGTTTCACTGAGGCTACAGGATAAAAATGTTACTACAGAGTAACTCACAGCTTTTCCATCAGCTCCGTACAGGATGAGCCCGTTCTTTGTGACCAGGGCAGGCTGGGACGCCCCTTCAATCTCCAGGGGTTGACCGGCTGGTACAGACCCGCCGAACAAAGATGAGCCATACAGTGTCACAGGCTGACAACAGAAAAAAACCTTCAACCAAGAGATTTTGTGAGGTGAGATCTTTTCAGATCTTCAAACACCATAACTGTGGAAAACATCTGCAAGCCAACAGAAAACAGTCACTCTGATCTTAGTGTTTGCGTTTCTTTTACTGAAGAAACACACCTGACCATAAATGGCAGTCCAGGCACCGGGGACTTTGTCGTGGCCGCGGATCCAATCGTGGATTGCCTCCGCTGACTGGGCCAGGTTGACCTGGGACACAGAAAGAAGCCAGTGTCAACTTTAGACCACACTACCTACATTTCTGAGAAGGAGAGGGAAGCTCAACAGCTGGTTGGCACTAGCTGAGCACCACGTGGAAAAAAAAGGAAAAGGATGGTGGAAAGTAACCCTCTGGACTAATAATAGCATATCAAACACACTGCCAACATCGTGGCTGCAAGTGAGAAATCAGAGAGCAGCTAACGGCGCCCTCTTCTGTATGATAGGAGAACTGTAGGAGAGCTGAGTGAAAGAGGAAGAAGGACAAGCTGCAGGTGCTGGAGCTGTTATCAGAGAACTGTGGAAGCTGCTAGAACCAAACATTGTTCTGATATTAACTCTAACTGTCAAAATCCCCGTGTACTGTTAAAAACCTGGGAAATTTGAATGAACTGTGTGAGAAACTTATTATTAAGGTGTTGAATACCAGGGCCCTCGCGTGTCCTCCATCTGTATGACATATCCAGCTGTCTTCCACCAGTCTGGGCCTGTCACCTTACCCTATCTGGAAGCCTGCAGTTTCTCCTACTCACCCAGTCCTTTGCACCTTATAGCCGCTAAAACAAGATAATGCATGTTCCACTAATTAGTTACAGGAGTGTGTTGTGGAAATCAAAGCATGAATGTCGGTGAATATTTTACATTTTAACAAAAAGAGACAGAGGTCATGTTATTTATGGGAAAATTATGGAATGAACTGCCCTCGAACATCAGGCAGGCTGATTCCCTTCCTGCTTTTAGGAGCTCTCTTAAAAGACATGTTTGAAATCTGTCTGAGATGTTGGTTTCACTGTTTTATTGTTTCATTTGCTCTTCATCTCTCTTCTCTGTGCCACTTTGGTCAACTGTGTTGTTTTAAAGTTAATGATAAACATCACTCCACACACATTTGGCCCACATTTGGATGTTACACTAACACTGTTATCTGAGCAGAATTCTTTTAGTGTTGCAGGGATGGAAAATTCACAGCCTCTAGACGCTACTGTTGCCACAGCCGGTGGGTCATTTATTTAAAAACCAACCTAACATCCACTGCTATTCACTATGGGCTGTAAACGTGTCCTTCACACATTAAAAAGTAATGAATCCACTTATCAGACGCGAACCCTTCTGGATCCCTTGGGGCTAAATAAACTTTGGACTTCATGCAGCTACAAAAACAATTTTCAGCTGAATCCAGGCAACGGCTACACAGACACCTCCTCATACTCATGGAGTGACTGTGACTAAGCACTGGTGATGTTGTGGTTGCAGTGTTTAATGTATGTTAAGTATGAAACCAAGAGAAAGGTTTAGATGTCACAGACACTTACCTAAATGAAAGAAAGAGTGCAGAACCTTTGGTCTGCCGTCTAGAGCGAGGACTCTCACCTTGGCATTGGACTTCTTCTGAATGCCTTCATAGCTGGCTCCTTCCTCTGTCTGCGCAATTCGAGGGGCTTTTCCATCAGCGATGAGCTGCACGGACTCCACCTGCGTGAGCATCTCAGTCAGTGCTGTAACAGCTGAACTCGAGCAAGTTTAGGAAAATCGGCAGCGGACACTTTGAACCTTTATTTAATATGTGTTGATTGGTTGATACATTTAAAACGATCTTTTTATGATATGCTCCTGATAACACTGCAAAAGGACTAGTTCACCCAAACATCACATTCCAGGTGTTTACCATGGCCTTGATGCCCTCTGGAAAGAGAAATCGGTTGTACAGTGTGTCCACAGTGTCGTTGGGCTCCACAGCACACTCCCTCTGCAGGAGGATTGGTCCAGTGTCTAGTCCATCATCAGCCCAAAACACTGTGAAACCAGCTTTTTTGTCACCGTGGATCAAGGTCCTGATGACAGACACACGAACAAATAAAGAAAAAAACCCTGAAGCTGTGTTCTAACAGTTCCCGGTGTCGACTAGACCATAACGCTGAGCTAACGGAGCAGAATCAGATAGACAAGTAATAAGGGACAGTGGAAGAGCAGCAGGTATTTCATTAAGGCCTGGAGCCTTTAACTGTGCTTTTACAGTTGATACAAACGGACACTGATGTCCTGTTATAACAGCAGCAGAGAGGGTGGAGAAGAGACAGACGAACCAGAGGGGAGTGATAAGAGAACAAGCCTGCGGGGACGTTGACATAAAACACAACTGGTTTAAAGAACATGTCTGGGATTCTTCCAAGACTTTAAATTTCCTTTTTGTTTTGCATAATTTCATCATCATTAATCATTTCTATGTTACTGCCGTGATATTATTATTATTTAAAACATGGAAACTAAACCTGAAATAAGCTCAAGACCTTTTAACATTTAAGTACTTTCAGACCAATAAAAACTTACCAGTTTATGGCTGAGGCTCCTCTGTGCAGGGGCAGGATGGAGGGGTGGTAGATGATGGAGCCGTGCTTGGGGAGGTCGATGATGTTCATGGGGATAAACTGGGAGCAGAAGGGCATCACATTGAGCTCAGCGCCTACAGCTTTGTAGGCCTCAACCACATCCGGGATGGGTTTCCCCTTTACCCGCCACCGAGGGAACTTGAACACCGGCGTTCCGTCTTTCTCTGCTGCCACCGCTGAAGGAGTTTATCAGTACAGTTCAGAAAGCAGGGAAGAGTCTGACAGTGGTGTACTTAAAACATGAATCAGCGTATGACTATAACATGTACAGCAGTGTGGCACCGAGAGAAGATAATGTCAGGTGACCTCAACATGACACAGCTTATAGGTCAACGGGCTGATAGCTAATGCTGATGGAAAGATTGATCAGCCTGAGTGTCGGCTTTGCAGCCCAGAGCTGCATCTCTCGTGGACAATGCATGGACAATGGAGCCACTATCCCTCAGCTAACGCAGCATGAAGGCTTCAGCACTGGCCTCTGATGACCCAGAGTGAGGACACATGATCATTACAGGTCATAGCACCCAAAATATTTTGTCTTTGCCACATGGGTTATTGCAAGCACATAAAGCAGATGTTAGTTATTTGATTCTGTGATTCTTTGTATTTTTTACAAAGAACTAACCTTAATGTTTCACTGCTCTCATTGGTTTAAAGCCATGTTGGGCAGAAGAAGACACGAGAAGAGCAGGGAGTCAACAGGCAAACACAGAAGGATGCAGAATGAACTCACCAAGGGGGTCAGACTTGCCATCTTTGTCAGGAACTGTGAACACACCCACCACCTTGTGACCGTGCTTCTTCAGGCTGCTGTACACCTCCTGGCCAAACAAGCTTTGGCCAATTATGGCTAATTTTAACTTGTTCTGGTAATAATGCTGTAACGAGAGTAAACAATACATTCATTTGGCAAAAGCAAGGAGCAAAATAAAAGACTTCAATAGAGGGTTTACACAACATGTAAACCTCGTATCAAAAATAGGAGGACGAGACTCTGGTTTACCGAAAGAACAAACTCGTACTGACTGGGGAGACATCAAATATGGAGAATTGATTCAAGTGAGCAGGCATATTACTAGCTGAAGGCAAATCAACACCTGGTCATGTTCATGGGTTCAAGAGAATTTAATATATAAATATATTTTTCCGTCCAATCGCTTGAGACTCTCCAGTTTTAAGTCTATGAAGTCTATCCATGGATCATACAGTCCTTATGGCAAATTAATCCTAAAATGAAAGATGAGTAAAAATAATGAAACCTTTATCACTGTCCAATTATATGAATACTTTATTGATCCGCTTAGAGATCAGAGTATGAAATCAGATAATTGCTACAGAACACGTATGGGAAGTCATCTCAGACCTCATGGCCCACACCTTACTTTCTTATGGATGATGGTATTATTATGAGCTTCTAGCAATGCTCCAGAGGTCTAATTGTTATCTGATTTATGAATAGGTTGTGGATACACACAATATTTGGTGATGTTTAAAAAAAACTAAGTCAGTAGGATACCACCAAGTAGGGGGGGGGGGGCCTGCCCTTTGCCAGGGCCCATCAAATCACTACGTTCTGCCCTGGTGTGGTCATTAAAGCCAGCTCAGGATAAATCTGTGCTGGTCTGGCACCCCCGCCCCCCTCCCATCTGACTGTAGCAGCACACGCGTGAGGGTGGCTTCAGGTTTCCCGCATTAAATCAGCGCTCATGTCAGGTGCACCAGTCTCTGGCTGCTACACAGCGAGCTCCGTGGTGCGTTCAAAGCGGTTGGAGAGCGGCACACGGCAGCAGCACACTCGTGCTGGCGCTGCGCTGCCGTCAGCTGCAGGATCCGAACTAAGCTGCAGCCAGGGAGCGCGGGGAGCTCGTGTGCTGATGCAACCCGTCCGGCTCCTACTGTACAGTCAAAGCTCAGTGGGGGGGGAGAGGGAGAGGGAGACGTAACGTGGCAATCCGGCATTGATAGTGTACACCATCATTAACCGGCTGGCTGAAAAATCTCTCCAAGAACAACCTATGATTCACAGGTTGGTCACCAGTCCAACCGGAGCCTGAATGCGCCCTGCTCGTGTCAGCACTAATATCACCCCGAATATTACGATGCAACATAATAAATCAAATGACTGGGCATCGTGTGGTGTCACTCACGGACGACGTGGAGAATCTCCTGAAGACTTGACTCGCTGTCCATAACATGATGACGCCGCTCTGCATGTGAAATGGGTTTCAGGGAAAATCAGTCCAAGTGCAGCAGGATGAGTGCGAGGTGCTGCTTGTCACACACACACACACACACACACGCCCCTATATGTGTGACAAGCAGCAGGGCTGTGCTTGTGGTAATAGTCCTGCTACAGCAGCACACACAGGACGTGCTGCTTTAGCACTATACGTGCGCGTCCACGCCGAGGCTGCTGCCTTCCCGCGCGGTCACGCGAGAGAATTCATACTGTCCAGGGAATTGGTTCAAAGCCGCGCTGTGGTGTGTGTGCTTCAGTGGAACCGGTGGTGAATGTATGTTCCTGCAGTGAAGTCACGTCATTATTTCAACCTAAAACATGCAACATAACCAACGTTGGGCCTGGGCACAGTCAGTACAGCAACATGAAACATCCAGGAAAAGAAGGAAACCACTGGAAAAACAAAGAACCAAAGGCACATATTACAATGTCATTTGATAGTACCACTAATAATAATAACTGATACTTTGTGTGGGTCTCTTGAGGAAATCCTTGTGTATATAATTGACTTCATATAATAATAATAATGATCTGGTTATGTGTTCTATGTTGTATCTAGATGTAATTACCATCAAATAAAATGTGGACTTCTGAAAAGATGGAGCTCACGTTCATCCTTAAACCACAGCAGATTCTAATGCTTCTGAGGGGACTGGGTAGGGTGGTATCAGCCTGACGTTTCCAGCATTCTTTGCTAAGAGTAGCAAAGAAATGATAAATACAGAACAGGACATTTTTTTAATATTTATCATCTTTATTTTTTAATCTGATTTGGGTGTTAGTATCAGCTTTTTTACAGTGTACCGTCTGTGTACCTGCACAGCTGCGCCTCTTTGGCTTTGCCGTGTTCACGTTGTGTACAACTGTTGGACTTCCACGCAGTACACGCTCTGATCCAACACACATCTGGCACCATGCACACTCAGCTGCTCTGCACAGGCTCCTGTGTGCAGGAACAGGAAAATGCACCTTCATGTCTAACGCTGCTTCACCTACTCCACCTAACTGACATCAGATTCATCTGCTGATGTCACTTTCTGCTATGAATAAAAGTTCCTGACCTCTGTAACAGGTGAAGGGATGTTCCGACTGTTGTACTGTACCTAATCTAATTCAGTCCTGGAGCAGAGCAGAAGAAGGTACGAGCATTTACACGCACAGGATCCACACCTGAGAAACCACACAGAGGAAGCAGGGGAGCAGCTGTGATTTATTTCACTTCAACAACATCAAAAAGAAGATGAAAGGTAAGAGCACTGGTGGTGGTTGGGTGGATGTAGCATGGGGTTTCCCTCTCCTGCCATTAGAAACATCAGACTACAAGGTTTGAATGATTGAATTTAACATGATGGTGGACTTGGATGTGCTGGTTTCTCTCATCGGCTTCCACGAGTGTGTGGCGTGCATTAACCAGGCTACAGAAAAACAAGAAGCCTCCACAGTTATAACGGTGGAGGAGATCACTGGGACATGACGTTTTAGTAGACAGAGTGCCTGTGCGCTGGAGATTTCAAACCAAACTAAGAACCACCACTTTGGAGGTGGGCAGCTGTAAACGTGAGGGATTTTGACCATGATTGTTGTCATATGTGGTGGATGCAGGCTAATGAGATTCGTAACGTTTAACCTGAATATTTCCCCAAAGAATCAGCTGAGAAATCTCAGCACGGGCACAATGTCCTTCATAAGCTTTGACTAGTGCAGATCAAAGAGGGGCTGGGGGGGGTGATCAGGCCCATTTCCCCAGAATACAAAACCCATGCTAGTGTTACACACTCTACAACATGTTACAGGAGACGAAGAGCAAGACGTTCTTTCTTTTCGGCTTGAAGTGCAGAGCTTACAGGAAACGAATTCCTGCCCCAAACTGGACACCGTCACATATCCTGTGAGACGAGAGGAGAGACGAGTGTGAGGACAAAGTCATCAGGAAATCACATCCTCAGTGTTGGTCTTGCACGTGACTCCTACCTGTCCCCACTCTGAACTCCCATGGGTACGCAGTAGTTGAGCTCCAGTCTGGCGATGTTCCCGAGCCGCAGCACAATGCCCGCACCGTACGACCAGCGGATACACTCAGCCAGCTTCTGAAGGTGGGCCCGAGGTCCATCACCTGCACACAGAGCACTCCGTGTGAGTTTACAGTGATATGCAGCAATGCCCGTTCAGTATGTAGTAATGGGAACGTTTTTGATGTGCTTACCATAATGTAAGTTACAGAGGTTGCCTGCGTTGAGGAAGAAATGTGTTCTGAAAAGGTCTCCGAACCCCCCCTTGCCTGGTCTGAAGGGTAAGGGTGTGTAGAGGTGCAGACCACCTGCCCAGTACGCCTCTCCACCCAGATAGTCCCCTGAAACACACGACAACAGGACACGCTGATAAATAAAACTAAAAATACATTATGTTGTTGGAGCCTGTTTTATATTTATTGATCATACTGGGTTTTACCTTCACTTTGTGGCCCAATACTGTACATGCCAAATCCTCGTACACTGGTGGGACCTCCAAGGTAGAACCTGGTAAAAATACACAAGTATTATTGGGTATCTACACAAAATTGGGTTCCAATTAAATCCATTAAATGTAATTAACACAAAGCAACTAGTATGTGTTGATTTACTTTTGTTTTTCCTTCTGGATATTCTCCAGCTGGAGTCAGACATGGAGCCACATGACAGCTCAGGAATAAATAGGACGTACCTATCAGCGATGGATGACGGGTTTCCTCCGATGGGATAAAGCATCCCACCCCACAGGGAAGCAGACAAGACCTGCGGGAACAGAAACGTTCCCTTACACACACACAAAACAGCAGCAGGCCTGTACGGTTTCTCTCTGCTCTGCTGCCCTCTGGTGGTCATTTAAAACTGGTAATCAGCAGCCACAGAATGGATAATGCATCCGAACTATTAACTCAAATCTTGGCTGTAGCCTGTTTGTCAACAAATCACGGTGACCAGGTGAGTTCTGTCTTACCGAGTCCCAGAAGAGACGTCTGTTGAGCTGCAGCTCAAAATCCTCTTTCAGAAAGCTGGTGTCCCCTCCCGTGTAACCAGCCAGCTCCTGTGGGACAAACACACACATGCACATGACGTGCTAACTGTGTATTGTGATAGTCAGCTCTCAGATGAATCACGTGAAATGCTTCAGACGAGACATGTTCTGCGAGTGCATGAAAGACAAACTCGGTGCTGAGCAGGATTGTTTCATAGCGGGCTCAGGAGGATCCATCCCAATAAACACCTGTTTCTGTTTCATCAGTCAGCATTTAGTTTAATGTACCTTCATTTATTAACACTCTAAGGACACAATTCATGTCCAGCAGGTCCAGCAACATGTGTAACCTCTACCTGGTTGATGCGGAGTAAGGCACCTCTGCTGGGGAAGATGGCAGAATTCCTTGAGTCGACTGACACTGTGTGCTGAAAGCCAACACGGAGAAAAGGTCAGAAGAGTGGAAAACCTAAAAGAGACAGTGAAGGAATGTCGGTGTTGATGTGGAGCTGTACCGAGAGGGCCGACTTCAGCGAGTGCCCGCTCTCCTCTCGTACTGCGAAGGAAGCGCTGCGGGCAAGGCAGCCCAGCTCCCTCCAGACACCCTCCCACTTCAGCGTGTGTTTAGTCACCCCAAGAGGAAACTGCGGGACATGAAGGTGGAGAACTGACTCCAACATTCTACATGACTGTGTTCATTTTCAGTACCGTATACTGCTTCTCAGGTTGCTTTCAAAAGGAACCACACATGGAGGCTGTTACTCACACTTAGCTCTGCAGACACACCTCTGTCCGTCTCTTTTAAGGAGCTCCACGGAAACTGACCGGCGACTTTGTACAAATTTAGAGAGAGGCTGAAAGAGAGGACATCTTATTGATGTGTCAAACAGCAGACCAGCGTTGGGCTGTTTGTTCTGGATCAGACTCCTTCTCAGTCTATAATGTTTAAGACTGTGTGTGGAACCTGCGTTGCTGACATACCTGCGTTCAAAGTGTCCGGGTTGGGGCTTGAAGAAGGACAGGCCGTAGGACGTCTCCTTTGTCCCATAGGAGAACTGGAAGGTGAGTTTCTCAGCTCGACCAAACATGTTGGGCAGCTTTAGACCCAGGACCTGGAAAGCAGGACGCACACTGATAGCTGTTTACCAAGCACCTCTGCAGCGAGTAAGGCTCTTCTGTGTCCACTAGCGAACTTGAACTTAAACATGTCGTATGTGGGGGGAATGGGAGAGATCCTACTCTCTGGTTTTATAAGCTCATGTGAAACTGACATGACATGCTTCTTCTCTCACCATGCTTCCTTCATTGTTGCCAACCATGGTGTTGTAGCTTCCTGTTAGTCTCTTAACCTCTATCACCTCAAAGGTTACATCCAGACCGTTGGGTAGAGAATCTGTGCCTGAGATGAGAGAAGGTTTATTCCTTCACATCTATGCAGAATCTAAAGGCATATTATGATAGGAACAGACCAATCATAAGCAGTGACAGGGAAGTGAATTCAAAACACCCGATCCGTTACCTTCTGATGTATCTATAAGAACTTCCACGTCTTTGAAGATTCCCAGACGAAGCAGATTCTGGCGGGCGACATGGGCTTTTTTCATCACCTGTAACCAAGACAGAACCTTTAACGTCCAGACAGGTCAGCAGTCTGCCAGCATTATACATACATACATACATATATATATATGTCACAGGGGACAGTCCCATCTGTCCTAAAATGGGTGAATTCAGAGTGTTGTGTGCTTTCCTGTGCTGCGCTATCATAGATACGTACGTCGATGAGGTTTTTGGCATGGAAAACATCAGAGATCTCATAGCCAAGCAGATCCTCTTTAGTTCTTTCAAGACCCTGAATGTTGACGTGTTGAACAACCACCTGCAATCACACTTGTGTTACTTACATTGCTTTCACATCAACGCATGTAAACACATTTCCTCACTAGTCTGGGTGTAAAAATGTTCCTTATTCTTCTATAGCATAAAAACTTGATATATTTTGGAATTATCATACAGTGTGATATTACATAAATACATTGCATTAGTGTCTTTTAGTGTCTTAAATATTGAGCAACCGTGCTGACACACACCGACTCCCTGAGTACCGCCATACTACCACCACTTACCTCTTTGTTTTCGAGGATCTCCTGCTTGGCCTCTTGCTCCGGTGTCTCCATCAAGTCGTCAGGGTTGACGGACAGGTCCCGGCCATGCATCGGGAGAGGATCCAGACTCTGCAGCAGAGAAAAGGGTGAAATTATAACACCTATACTTATACCATCCCTGGAATAAATCCCACTCAAACATGAGTCAAACATGTACATTTTTTGAAGCTACAATAAATGATGACATTAACATTTTATTATAATTAGACCTATCTTAGTCCCACACACAGCTGGGGTGGCAGTTTTATGTTAGGACCAGGTAAAGTCACTGCTGCTCTCCTCACCAGAGGTTACACAGTATATTAGTCTGTAAATTAACTGTTCTAAAACTGGGCTTCATCTTCAGCGACGTGTGCTTACATTTATAAGTATCTCACATATAACACCAATACCTTTCCGAATTTACAACACTGTTAAATAAAGGGTCACGTTGTGATTATGTTTTCTGTGAACACGCTCCTAAAGGCTCCTAATATACTCCCGCCGTAAGTATACCGAGGTATGTTGTAGAAATGTGACCACTGCGCCACTACGAGCAATAATGAGCTAAAGACAAAGTTAAGCTAACGTTTGCCATCAAACCGACTCTGAGGTGGGCAGGGAGGTCACGGTGAAAAATGTAGAGAAAAGCCAGCTGTCAGGAAGGAATAACCTTTACCTTAGCATGCACAGCCCCCATGATAGGTAACCGCTGCCGGGAGACGTTTTAGCTGTGGTTAACTGTTGTGCTCAGAAGTAAAAACTGAACAATGACAGCCACTACTTTCTCCAGTAACAAACCCCCTTCAAGGGAGACGCCATGACAGTCGGTGAGGTATCGTGCTACGTTCGAGTACTCCATCCGTCGCCTGCTTAGCTGTGTGTATTCGCGTTTTAATGTTTTATTGTAAAAAAAACTCCCACGATGCCAACAGAATGTGGTTTATAACCTGCGTTCAGCAAAGAAAGCAGATATGTATGTAAACACGATGGTAGGTCTACTTATGTCATTATTTAGCTTAGAACGTAATTACTACAGCAAGATTGCCGCATAATAGCCCTTTACAGTAACACTACAAAAAGTAGAACTGGTTCTGTCAGTTCACAGAACAGACTCAGAGGCCACAGCTGCAGCTACGCTGTTGCAATATTACGACATCGTGGTGTTTTGAATGTTACATTTTAGCAAATGAATGACAGAAATGTAGGCCGACAAGCGAACACACCCGTTGTTCTTAAAGGCAACACCGTGTCTCCTATCTCTGATTGGATACAACTGACAGCGTGAGAGAGGGTGGGCGGGGCTATTATGTCCCTAAGCGCTGATGGGCTTTCTCCAGCAGGTGCCGCCATTTGTCTTCTTTACTCCGTTAATACTTCGAACAAGTCACAGTAGAGACGTAACTACCAGGTTTAACACAATGTCAGTCCGAGCCCTTTGTACAATACGTGACATCAAATGAGATATAGAGCAACGAATCATTCAGCGAATTCCTTTACTCAACTTTTACACAACTACTTTTATTAAGACCCCCTTATAAATAAAGACTTTCTCAAATTCATTTAATGTAATTGAGTTAAGTAAATAATTTACAGGAAATGTTCTCTTTGTAATTATTCAAAATGAGTTCACTCAACCCTTATTTTAAGGAAACTATATTTTTAATCTGAAAAACTAAAAAAAAAGCACATTTCAGTAAACTTCTCTCCCAGGTTAGTGGCATCGTGCACAATCTCTCTCTCTCTCTCTCTCTCTCTCTCGCTATATATATATATATATATATATATATATATATATGTGTGTGTGTGTGCGTATGTTTATACATATAGTCTGTATATTATTACCGTTTATTTAGCTACTTTTACAGATGAAGAGATTTCATTAATCACTATTCACTATAATAAATTATGGTGAGCTAATATTAGGGATAAAGCAGCTGTCAGAACATAAAGGGGTTATATTCAGCTCCACCAAGTTGCCATAGTAATAATAATAATAATGTTTATTATTATTATAACACATATGTTTTATAACCACTATATATTTTCTTTTTCGTAATTTCACATTTGAAAGTTTATTGAATAAATCTTGACTGGGTTTATATATTTTTTTTAGCAACAGTTTCAGATTCAGCGCTGCATAAAATACTTTTCGGGATTATATGTTTATTGTCATTTTGTGTCTACGTTTGCTCAGTGTGTGTCTATTTATGGCTCCTTTGTTCTATATTAATTTTTGCATTTCTTCTTTGCCTTTTTTTGTTCATTGTTGGACGATGTTCTGTTTATTCTTGATCATCCTTTATCTGTTTGTTCTGGTATAATCTGATCTTGTTTTTGTCTCTGTGTTTATTTCTTTTTCTCTTTGTGGTCATTATTTGTTTTTGGCCTCATTGGTCATATGTCCACTTTGTGTCTTTTGGAACTTTCATACAATTAATATTAACAGTCCCAGAGGCCACATAATAACTCCACCATAACGCTGCGCTGCTCACTGCTCATTAAATACTTTCCTCTCTCTCTCTCTCTCTCCGTCTCTCGCCCCAGAATAAAACAAACCAATCACAGGGCTCAGATTGCCTCCTCTCTTCCACTGCCTCCCTCCACCCCCACCCCTTCTCCCCGCCGCTGCCAGTCCACCAAAAGCCCTCCCTCCTGTCGTTTTAGATACACACGCGCGCGCACACACACACATACACACACACACACTCAAACACACACACACACACACACACAGTCCAAACCACCAGAAAAGCCCTGCTGAATCCTCACACCGTCTGTCAGCATGGGGAGCGCTTGTTTTTCCCGGGACGTTTGTTTGTTTGTCTTCCTCATAAATACTTGCAGGGTGATGGGGAATGTCGGACTCGCAGGTAAGAGCCCCCCGTTTCCCTTCTGTCTTGCTTTATTGTCAGTCTTTACGCGCACCTTTTGATGGCTTCAGTCTGATAAATGAATGAAACATGACAGGACAACTGCTGGTAGATGTTGTAACGACATCACTGGAGATTTAAAACACCACGAGGTCCACTTTAAACTTGTCATTTCTTAACAATGACATTGTGCATGTTCCTTTAAAACTATCACAATGTCACAGTACCCTCTGTAATAGTAGAACACATGGTAGCGATGCGCTTTTTGGCGCTGGAAATCCACTTTTACGCACAGTTTTCAGTGTTGACATTTCGGGAACCCTACCTGATCATCTTATAGCCAGAATCGTGGTATGAAATCCGCTTTACGTCATAGTTTTTTCTTCTTGCCAGGCAATTGAATTTCCACTCGGTTTACCAGCCTCCCAGACTTCACTAGAACTTCTGTTTCCTGCGCGTAAACGTCAATTTCAATGGGAAACCGCAGCTTGATCTCTGGGTTGAGCGCTGCTTTGCTTTGCTTTGGAGTGAGAGAGAGTCTGTTTTTATATTTCTCCATCTCGAAATGGTGTTAGTGATTTACCGAACTGTGTTTGTTTGTTTGTTTGTTTGTTAGTTAGTTTTTTTGTCTCTTTGGAAGCAAGTCGTCCGCGCGCCGAGCCGCTAGGGAGCATCTTATCTCTGGGGTTGGTGGCTTGTCTGGAGCTAGAGGAGGAGGTGATGGTCTGTGTGTGTGAGGGAGGGAGAGAGCATGGGGGTAGTGGTGGCAGCAACAAGAGGGACGCCAGAGTCCCAGGAGGCACCAGAGGCCCAATATCAGCAGCAGGACATTGTTCAGCCTCCCACCTCTTTGAAAGGGGGCAGAGTCAATATTGAGACAGTAAGCTTCCCAAACCCAGGAGAGCTCAGGTTTATATAGCACACTGCAGGAGGAGAAGAGGCTTTAAAAAGTGTCCCCTAATGCAGGAATCCACCAAAGATCACATGAAATACCTGAACCTGCTTCTTTTCCTCCCTCTCTCTCTCTCTCTCTCTCTCTCTCTCTCTCTCTCTCTCTCTCTCTCTGTGTGTCTTTCACTCTGCCCTGCTTCACTTCAGCTCTAATAAACCACTCCCTTTCCTTTTTTAAACCCCCAGAATAAAAATATTTATTGTAAATGAGGTTTTCTGGTTTATTTATTGCCTTTGGTACAGCTGAGCCGGGCAGAGGGCCAGGCACAAAGCAGGCTGCTTCCTAACAAACACACGGGCTGTTTGTACTCACAGCTTTGCAGTGAATGACAGGAGGGACCAGAACATCTCAGTGGAGCCCCCCCCCCCCCCCCCTGTGTGTATGTACA
>JAUMHF010000015.1:1052839-1078857 GCA_032359275.1 Microctenopoma steveboyesi | reverse complement strand
CTGCCCTGGGATCCAGGCCCAGATGTGACCACCTCTTCTATCAATAACCTGATCAATGGGCGACCCTTGTGTTGAGTTCCATTAAGCTATATTAGGGAACTATACAATTACATTACTATTCAATTTAAATAGAATTTCCTGGTTACTCAGTTTCAGGAGGTGACATTGTCTTATAAATATCCTTTCATTCATGATTTTTCATTGATATCCTGATATTTATATAATATTTGATTGATTCTTAACCCCCGGCTGGTAAACTACGGGTTCGGTTGCATTGTTGTTCTTCAACCGATGTGCATCTCTCCACCTGACAACACTAAATCCATAAAAGAAATGTGGATTGGAGACCTGCTATCCTGGAGATAGATGTAGACATTACATAACAATAAACTCTGATCTTGATGTCTGTGCAGATATAGATGAATGCGCAAAGGGTTCGGATGACTGCCACATTGATGCCCTGTGCCAGAACACGCCTAAGTCCTACAACTGCATCTGCAAGCCGGGCTACAAGGGAGACGGCAAAGAGTGTGAGGGTGAGTGACTTTGAATCCAAAGCTTTTCTGTAGTAGCAGCTGTTGGGGTAGACTACTAACCAGGACCACTTTACTACCTTTTCCCAATTCACATAATAGTTTTGGATTAGACTTGATCATGATCCATAATGAATCGGATGTTTACTTAACTGGATCAGACGAGTAACATTCTCACTCAGTGAAGTTTTATTCTGGGTTCTAGTCCAGTCTAGATGGGATGATCCACACCCCCGTTAGTTGGGCCTCTAGGCTCCCACACACACTTCAATTAGGACTAAATAAACTTTTCTATACTTTCCAAATGATACTGGACTGGATGGGTCAAGTTCAATAATACTAATAAAGAGTCAACTCCAAAAAAATGTAGTCACTTTTACATATCTGCTCTTTTTGTGATCATGCGTGTATCGCCTGATCAGTGCAGAATTTGTAGTACCATGCCAAAGTCAGACTGCCTAGCACTGATCCTAGGGGCTTACCATAAATCAAATAGCATCAGGACCTGTCCTGATTTCATTATTCACCCATTAATCTGACAGCTCTATCAGCAGGACACTCAAAATGTGTCTACAAAGCATCGATGACAGAGCCTGACAAAACTTTCACCAAACAATCATTAAAGCATATTAGTGTCACCTACTTTAAGCTGGCCGCGTGCTTCCTGCAGCAGGTTACGCAAACGTCTGCAATTACAAGGACCCGGTGCATGTTTGTGGACACAGCGGCTCCACATGGCTCCTTGCCGATGACTGTGCTCACTGATCTGAGGAAAGTGAAATGCAGCCGCACACTCTGGTGATTATCAGTCCATCAGAAACACACCAAATCTAGGTAGATCCGGGTTCAGGAACGGGGCTGCTGACGTAACAGTGGGACACACAGCTGTTTCACCACCCCTCTTCCCCCACAGCGGGTTCTCCTAATGAATGGGGAGGAAGTGCAGGGTGAGACAGGGGCAGAACCTGGCTGTGCGTTCACACCTCCACTCACTTCTGCCTCAAAGCACAGCCCAGTCGGAGCTGGCAGCACAGAGAGGCTTTCTTCCTCTGTAGCTTACTCACACATTTATTTATGCTCTAATTGTCTTCACATAAATGATGCTCCAGTACTTCAGTGTTGGGATTAAGGTTGATTCTGGTTTGTTACTCACGGAGCTTTGGCTCTTATTCCTATCAGTGGCAATAACATTATCCTGACCAAAATAGTTCCTGAGGTCATTTGTAACTCCCACTCTGCAAGAAGGAGTAAGCCAGCCTAATAAAGTGGAATTACCTTCCTTACAAATGAACCTCCCCATCGTTCCCACTGAAAACGCATCTTATCAATGTTGACCTGTTCCAGCTCAGAGTCATTTCTCAATCCACTATTTATGATAATGTTTATAATAATTCTCTCTAACTTATTTGATCGGGGGCTCTCTCCCTGTTTGCTCAGTTGTATATGATCAAACACACACATGGATGTTGAACTACCCGGTACCCGTGTACCAGCCGGGCAGAGGGGTATACCCATAGTATCAAGCCAAAGAACAAAGGTGTTCCTTTTTGGCCAGTGAACAGGATGAGAAATGGCAGCTATTAAAGATCGTAACACAAATGTAGACTATGCAGCACAGGAAAACCTTTGAGTTTATCGTTTCCACATCTGTCACCCAAACATTGGTTTCCTTAACATCACATAGGAGGATAGAAGCTGGCTCATTAGTGACGTGAATTTCCTTTGCTTAACAGTTTTCACTTGTGCGTTTGTTTCCGCCCACTGGTCTATCTTGATCACTTCTATTGATTGAACTGAGTCTTTAGATTATGTAGTAGGCACAGTGACAGCAGCATCTCTGTCCTCTAAGGTGAGACAGCACAAGGTTCAGGCTTTTCACCAATAGGATCCTCTTCACATAAAGTCACTGTCTGAGCAGAGCTGTCCTGCCAGCCACGGTTTATGCTTCGCTGCAGCTTGAATGTCAACTGTTTTACTACATCACCTTTCTGCGTTCAGCATTTAGACTCTCCCCTCTCTCCTCGCGTTGCCTCTTGTTAATATATGCTGAGATCTATTGAACTGCCTCCAGTGATGAGGAAGCAGTTCATGACGGGGACATCAAATGAAGACAGATGGTGGATGGCAGTTGACCCCTGACCCTGGTGATTAGATATGGGCACTGTAATTGGCCGGCTGTGTTTTCCATCAACAGGCATTACAAGCTACTTTGCTAGCCAGGGCCATTAGTGGTGCTGCTATTTTTGGGAGCACCTGGAAGCAGCAGAGCTTCTGCCTTCACTCGGTGCATCAGTCAGGTCGTCTCTGCTGCTTTCTTCTGTGCTCTACTCGTTATCAGGAAAGGATCACTCAACAGTCTAGCAAAAATGCAATGGATTATGAGAAGTTGGATGAAGCTGAAGGTTTGGGCATTAGCTCAGACATGTATAATTTATCTACGGTGCACCTGTATTGATTCAGAGAGCTCAAGATGCACTCTTTGAACTCTGTTCTATTCTCTAGTCCTCTTGGATGGAAATTTGCATACAAAGTGAAGAAAGTCATGTTCTTAATTGTTTTCTCTACCTGATTAGAAACATTAGGTACCTCAGAGAAGGTAATGGACATGGATGCTTGCAGCTGGTATGAAGCTCTAAAGAAGGTGCCAAAAAAAGTTGGTTTGCTTTTTACTATAAAAAAGCTAAATATGAAAACTACATGTAGCCAAAATTGATAAAGTCTACATAAATGTCCAGATGACCATAATATTAATGCAAAGTTTTGAAGGCTCCAGAAAGATGTGGCCTCTGTGAGAAATCTCGAGCTCACTCTTGTGCTTCTGGGATTCAAGCCCCGGTGACCATGGGAGACGACCTGTTCTCTCAGCCTCTGCTACACTTCCGCACTATAAATTAGCAGCTTGCAGACCGCATTGTTCTGCCAGGAGCTGTCTGCCTGGGTAGTTTAGCAAGACTCAGCGTGGTCACATCCCAGCCACCCAGAGTTTCACCTAAAATGACGGGTCTTTTCACTGTTATCTCAGAGCTTCTAAGTGCTTTGTTAACGTGTCCTCGGAGGAACCAGTGTTTCTTTGGTCTCTGGAAGATGCTCGCCGCTGACATCTGATATAGCTTTTTTCCTTTTTTCTTCTTTGACAAACACTGCCCTGTCTGTACACTTTTCAGTGAGCTGATCCTGTCGACTCGTTATGGAAAAATGTGAACTTTTATCCTCGCACTGTCAAATGAAGAGTACGTGGGAGGAGCTGTGCATCGAGCCCGATTCGCTGCACATGTGCTTGTGTGTGCAGAACTGCGCCTGGGTTTTCTTCCTGTTTATAGAGAGATGCAGAAAAACTGAAATTGGCTGTCGAGAGAGCAATTGTTTACTGAGCTGACAGTGAAAAACGCAAAGATTACGATGAGATGAATTGAAGGGAATCAAAGAGACTTTGCTGCATTTTCAGAGTTCAGGGCAGAAAACCTCCACGGGCTTTGGCAGATTATTGATGGCATTCCTGCAGCAACAACATCTCAACAACAGTGTTAAATGTCAAGTCTTTAAATCTCATGTCTATGTTCGCACAACATGGTGTGCAGCCATTGAATCTGAGAATAAGGCCTACAGGCTAATTTATTGGTCTTCTTTAATACATCCAGTGCTCTGAATACAGGCTTCCTCTCTGCTGCTAATGCGTCTTTACAGCAAAGCCTCACACACAACTTTGTGAGGGGCAAAGAGACGGGCTTCTACTTGCAGCTCCTTCCCCACGCTGTGCCACAGTGATGAGCAGCTGACCTGTTTTACAGAGAGAGGGAGAAAGGGCATCTCATGGGAGGAACGGATGGTGCAGGTGGGAGGATGAGGGAGAGAAGTAGCAGACAGTTAGTAGGCCATTGTCTGCCTGGCGTCTCCACCTCCGTCATCAATCAGCCTCTCCTCTCACTGTCTCGCTACAGGCGCACGCACATACAAGAGCAACCCACCCCACATAGATTTGCTCCCTGTCTCTCCCTGTTTGCCTCTTCAGGCTCAGGCTCAGTGGAGCAGGTCTGGATATAGAAACAGTGACCTCATGCCAGCCTCTCCTGTCAACATTTGACAGATCACGTCTGGCGCTGTGGGGTGGATGCATCACTCAAGGAAAAGCTCCCAGGAATTCCCTAGGCTGGGTTCTGGCTTTCACTCAACACCTGAGATTTAAGTGTGTGCTGGATGTACTTCAACACAACTTTATTAAGACAATAACTTTATGTCACACACAAACTACACAGTCTGTGTCTCTGGGTGTGAATAATACAAATCCACCAATTGTAAATCTGCCCTCTTAGGGGTCATGGGAGTGCTGCAGCCTATTCCAGCTGTGACTGGGTACGAGGTGGGGTGCACCCGGGACAGGTCGCCCACCAGTCTGTCACGCTGACATGTAGAACCAGACGACGTAATTCAAATGTGAATGAAAACAGATTGTAGTGCTTTGTGCTAATCGAAGTTATGGAACGTGACCTGATATTAAAAATGTGACATGCCATTAACGAAGGCACCTAATCCACTTTATGAGATGTAAAGCATTGGCCATGTGAACAGAGGCAGCAGCTGTCAGAGCACCGTTGTTGGATATCAACAACAGCTCAAGGGCAGGAAGTGGCTCCCTTTGCTGCAAATACACCCCACAAGACACCCCCCCCCCAACCTTCCCCAAGTTTCCCCTAATTTGTGTGTCACACATAACACCTCAACCTACACCATGTTAATGAATGAGTTTAATTACTTTTATGAGCTTCAGCTTCAGCGGTGGGTTTAACCCATTTAGTGCTGCGCTGTCCCACTAAGCAGATTCCTCATTAGCTGTTTGTTGCTGGTGTGTCTCTTAATTATCACACAAGTATGATATTTGCAAAAATCAACTGGTATAAATTTAAATATATTCAGATGAAGAAAACTTAAACAAGTTAAGCTGTACACTGTAACTCTCCTAACTTAAAGTTAGGGTTAAGTTGTGTTGACGTGGACAATCATTAGTCTCTACTCAAAATTACTGGTTAACTTAACTGATTTTCTTTGCAGCTAAACTTACATAAACATATTAATCACTACCTAAATTCACTTGTTAATATAAATAATTTAATTTAATGGAATTTTGTTATTATAATAAATACAACTATATAATATATTACAAATTTGTATCCAATAAAAAGACTTTTTTGAGATTTTTTGAGAGCTTTTCAAAGCTAGTATTGAACCAGTTCTTCATGTTTATACAGACAAACAACCAACTCTGGCACCAGCTTGTGGAATCTCATGACCAAAAAGACCAACTACAGTGTTGTTATAAAGAAAATAATGTATGTATTATTTATGAGATCTGTTTTGCAGAGATGGCAGCTAAAACTAAAGATAAAGCTAACAAATGTTTTCTGTTCAGTGTTATTAAGAATGTTGCATGCTTGTTGCTAGTTTGTGTTAGTGTAGAGTTAGACAGTGGGCTGTCAATGGCCAAAGATCTTTGGCTGTTATAATATTCTTTTAAAGAAAAAAAAAATCACACGCCATATCACAACAAAATTCTTCTTGAGGAACTTTACAATGTCAGGTTTAAGACCTTACAAAATAGGTTGTATAGAATTATGTAAAAAGCAGAGCCAGTCTCAGGATGGGCAGCCAGTTTAGGTTTGGTTGAGTGGACAAAACACTGAATAGGCCAGCATAAAACACAAAATCTAATATGGACATGCTGATAAAAGGTAAAGGTCGTGTAATGACATACATCTATTGAGCCTGAAGAAAAAACTGGTGCTTAGAAGTTGGTTCCAAGTAAGCCCACTACTAGCATAACATTTGCATTGGTCCACATGGGGTATGTCTGTTTGGATCATGTCAGGGACCAATTAATCACCTGCTGCTTTTCATTCAGCTCTCCCAGCCTCCACACTCCTACCTTCTCCCTTCATCTCTGGCGTATAAACAGCAGAACATATGGGACGTGCCACCCTGTGCTGGACCATGCCATCGGAGCTGGCAGAGCAGCAAGTGTCCAAACAACCTTTTCCCAAACAGTCGCCCATTCCAGCTCAGCCTAATTGATTGCAAATGCCTCTTAGGATGAGTCGGTGATGGCTGTGAGGAGTTTATATACACAAGGATCCTGCTCTTTAAAGGATAATTCCTCTAGGATAGATTTTTGTTGTCATTTGTTATGTTTCTCTGCCTTTACAGTGAACTCATTTCAAGCTGTTTGGTCAGTTTAAAGCTTTTGAAGAGGGCTCAGGTTACTGTTTCATATTACAGTGCTGAATGTAGTAGAACAATATTAATCTTGTCGTCTTATCCCGATCGTGCTGGAGCGGTCCTTCGAGCACAGAAAGTTCCTTCGCCAGAGATCAGACAAATGCAATCATGTGTTCTAGTCTGCATAATTGGCTTCCGGTAAACATGTCTGTGGTGCTTCATGGTGCAGAATGTGGCATTGATTTGGCCCTTGTCATGATGGTTTCTAACCAAGTGTAACCTCTCAGATGAGGATCTTTTCATGTTTATGTCCGCCTGCTTTTAGACTCTTCAAAGAGTTTACACTTGAGCCCAAATCACCACGTTTATCATCCCAAAGGAAACGTTTTGCAGATACAGTGTCTAGTGTAGTGTAGGTGTGTGCCACATTATTTTGTTTGTGCATGTGTAGTGTTTGAACATATGACTTTGTAAATCTGAACTGAAACTGAACTGTAGTTGTGGCACGTGAGTCAGCGTGTGTGAGAACATGTGTTCTACTGGTGTGCGCTGTGCTGTTCAGCTTCCAGGTATGGGATATTTCCACGTGCAGGATGTGGAAATGGTATGGAGTTTTTTTGGAGTATGTGTGTGTCAATTAATGCTGCTGTGTGCCAGCATCTCATTCATGATTTTAGCCTCCACCCTTTCCATCGAAGCTGGCAACTTGTGTCAGTGACAGTTTTTGCTTTGTGCAACGATCTGAAATTCAAATAAAGCATAAAGACTGGGAGGGAGCTGCTATCAGTGACTGATATCAATATCTACTCATATTATAAGTCTAACTGTTGGTCAAAGTCAAGGACAGTTGGACACACCGGCAGGCAGCAGGTCCGTTAGCTGAGAGAAGACACAAAGGGACAGAGTTTAGGGGAAATGACAGGATATTGAACAGCTTACTGTTGTAAACAGTGAATGCATGTCCTGTTTAGCACTTCCACAACGTGCCTGTGTCCTAACTTTAGGCAGATAATGTCAGTGTGTCACCTCAGCACAGAGATACGAGGACGGGTCGGATGGGATAATTCATGTTGTCCCGTGGATCTCTAGCTGTTCACACTGAGGGGAAGGACAGTTTGTTTAAGTAGCCTTCACATGCTGTGGGGGCTGCCACTTCCCTGCTTTCTATCACTCTAGAATAACGCAGTCACCTGGCAAAGCGATATTCCTAAATTAACGAGGATGCAGGTTATTTATCAGAATAAAACAGGCATCATCATCATCAGTAAAAAAAGCTACTGCTTGCGTCCCGTTAACACAACCAGCTTTGTCTTTCAGACATGGATGAGTGTGAGAACGATTACAACGGCGGCTGTGTCCATGAATGCATCAACATACCAGGAAACTACAGGTGCACTTGCTACGATGGATTCATGCTGGCCCACGACGGACACAACTGTCTGGGTAAGAACAGTCTTTCCTTTAATATGTTCCTCGTCTGCTATACGTGTGTTTGTGGGCTCCCGTTCGCTCCGTCCTCTACATGGCTGTAGGATCTTTAGAAGCATTAGAAGAAGGTCAAGGCCATGCTCATAGGGACTGACATGCAACACTCATGAGATGTAATGACCAATCTAATGTTTTAAAAAGGTCAAGTACTGGAGTTTTTAGATTTTAAGGCCTGTGGTAAGTGAGACGTTCATTTGTCCTTAGCAAGAATAGGTGAGTGGTGACTTTACGTGTCCATCTGAACATGCTAGTGTCCCATGTTAGAGCAGTGTAAGCGATGTTGTTCCTATTGCATCTGACAGCACTTTGTGGTGTTTATTGGCTGGTTAGCTGCTGTGGCGCTCTATGTGTTGTGATTCGGTGAGGAAAAGGGACCCGGGTTAGTGGGATGTCATTACACGCTTGTGTCTCTAATTCAGACGATGCCGAATGAGTCATATGTGAACTGTCATCACCTCGGTCTTGACGGAAACCAGCACCCACATCTGACTGTAAGCCAGATACTAGCCTTATTGGATATGGGTGGATGTGGTCTTAATGAACTGCTGCTAATTAAATCAGAGTTCAAATGAGGCTGTAAAGTGTGAATTTACCAAGCAGTCCCAGTCAAAGGCAGTGCAGGCTATAAGCTACTTCTTTTCCCACCTTTTGTCTGCATGCTTTGTTCCTTTATTTTTTATTTGATTTGCCTTATTCCTCTTTATATCCTCTCACTTCGTTTTACACACTGCTACATTCTTTTTCCTTCTCCTTTCCTTCTCCTTCATTTGCTCCTTACTTTACTTCATTGCCATTTTCTGGCAATTAACGGCAATCTGACTATGTTTACAGTTTTTTGGATTAGATTATGTTTTTTGAATAATGGCGACTAGTGAAAAAAAATATTTCTTTTTCTTAGGGGGGGGGTCTTTTGCAAGTCAGTCCATATTATAACCCAAAGAAACATTATCATGCATTACACTGCTTTATATTAATAAATTAGCATGAAAATAATCAGTCTGTCCTTTCCTATTTATAAGTTAATTTCACCATCTCTCCTTCAACTAAGAACATGCAATCAAGCAGCTCACAGTCTGCAGGTACAACTGCATCAAGAGATCTAACGAAGTCCACCAGCCCCGTGAAAATGTTCACTTTCATCATGACCACGCAATACAAGCTCAAACACACCACAGAATATAATGCAGACCGTTATCTTAGACAGAAAGTGTCGATTTTTGTCCCCCTCCTCATTTTGTCATCTTATATATTCTAACCTGTAGCTTTAAATTCTCCTTGCTAATCATTGTAAGACACATAGCAGTTAGCTTTTATCATTGAGCTGCTAGTCTGTTCAGGTTTCCTCACTTTATCAGGAACATGTGTTAAATCCATTTTACCTGTCTGAATCCAGACTTGTTCTTTTTACAGTTGCGGAGGAGGCAGGAAAAACAAACCGAAGCTCTGGTCTCAGGACAGACAGTTAGCCAGGACTTCTTCTCAGAATAGTTTCTAAAGGAAGACCATGTGTATTTTCTCTTTCTGTTTTGTGTTGGTTATTTTATTTTTATGTCCACTGGTGAGGTCGACAACCTACAATATTTTCCTTTGTGCAACGGTTCAATGTTTAGCTTCTGAATTAGCTTTACCCATAACAAAAAACTGACTGGAAAAAGAAAACAAGCTCCACGGTGAGTTTCTGGTTGGATTTCCTGGTCTAGTTTTGGTTCTTCTATACTTCGTATTGGTGGTGGTCCCAGCATGCACCAGTTATAGTGTAGGTCTATGGTAAAGATATGTGCCCCACAGGAACAGGAAGTACATCACACGACAGAACATTTAAAAATAGACTTAAATGCAGATTATACACAGTACTCATGGTCTGTATAATATATAGATTGTTTATTTCAATTCTATGTTTTTCTAAAATTATTTTATGTGATTCCTATCTCTTCTTCATGTGACACTAGTGGGGCCCCGGAGCCCCCTCCGTGTTCGAATTCACGTGTGTTTGAATTCCCATTCACATTGAAAAATGTGAAGCTGCAATCTGCAATCCCACAAATGCTCCAGTAAAGATCTGCACTTAAAGGTAGAGTTAAGTTAAAATATATGTTTTTTCATCAGGGTTACTATGGTAGTCTGAGACTGGGTGTGTCACACGGCAATGTGGACAGCACTACATTGACTAAAGCCACTGGATGTATTTATTGTTTATTTAGTAGGATATGCAGTGATGGATGTACAATTTTTATATTTATAATCATTGTCACCGGTAATCTGAACTGCCAAATAATTATATTACAGTAAAAAAGTGCTATATGTTATTAAATATGAAGTATCAGAAAGTAAAAGTAACTTACCAGCCTCCTTTTTGTTAGATGTCAGCAGTTTCTGTGTGTCACATTTCAGAACACAATACTTAAAGATGACGTCTAGATTGGGTTGTTTTCAGGTATTATGACAGTAATGTAGCATCAGTCTTTATTTAGCCCACTTTGAGAAGATATATGACTCTAGAGATTGGGTAATGCATTGCTGTGTACTGACTCGTGGGTACTGGAGCGTTACCAGCTTTTCTGATGCTTTATATTTACTGTCATCACTAACTGTAGGGATACACTAAATGGTGCTCTGTGATATATGGTAACCATATAAACTCAACTTTGAGAGACAGTTGGGCCTGTCGTCAAACCACAGTACCACAGTACTCAGAGCTAGGAATATAATGTCAAGCCTTGTGAGACAGGCAGTCTCACTACGTTTGGTGGCATTTGTTAGATTAAGGCCCCGTCAGTTTGACAGCAGCAGAGGCTGCATATATGTAAAGATTGATGCAGTTTGAGAGTGAATTATGAAGCGTTCAAAAGATCTGTTGGGAAGCAGCTTGTTTATTTCTCCGTCAAAGTTCACCCTCAATTTATTTCTCATTTGTTTCACACGCTCTGGGCCTGTCTGGGAAAAACAATAAGGACTTTGTGGCTGTTAACAGACCCAAAGCACGATATTCAAAAACCTCAGAACCTTGTAGCCTTTAGCGTGAGCCCTCGATGACAAACTACACTTTGGAAAATTGCAGAGTGTTAAAAAAGTTAAAGAACTTGACTATGCATGAGTGTGCAGGAAGTCGCTCCATCAGCGCCAAGATGCAGCGTGTCAACAAGATGGGGCACTAATTGATTTAAGATTGCCTAATTGTATTTTGATTAAAGAGCAGTCAGTGTTCAGTTCCTTTCTTCCTTTTGATTTGGAGAATTGGGCTCAATGTGTTCGGTGCATGCTGGGAATGTCTGGTGCGCTTGTGTGAATTTATTTTCCTTCCGACGCTTCCTTTTCATGTCATGGCAAGATCTGAGAGGTGGCTGAACAGCAGGGAGTCAGCCACTGCGGCGCGCACAGAGAAGTCCAGCATCATAACAGACAGAGAGAGGCAAGGCAGAGCGGAGGGGGAGGGAGGGGGAGGGAGGAGGCAGATAAACTGAGGTCAAATCTGACAAGCTGAAAGCCACTTGATTCATTTTAAAATCAGTAAGCAAGTACTTGGTTAAAAAGAAAACAAACTCCATAAGGGATGGCATGATGGGTCAGTGGGTAGAGCAGTCGTCTTCCAACCTAGGGGTCAGTGGCTCGATTCTCCGTCGCCACACAGCTACATGTCGTGGTTTCCTTGGACAAGACACCGATATCCCCGTAATAGCGCAGACACAGGTCTAGCAGCTGTCCAAACAACAATTTCCCCAAGGGGATCAATAAAGTACTTCTTATTATTATGTAATAATAATATTTGACAATATTACGATAAACCACCATCATTATGTGTGACGAATCTGGACATACGTTTAATATGATCAGGAGTACGTACAGGCATGCAGGGCGCACAGTGTCATTTAGAATACGGCCTTCATGGGCTGATGATTTTGGTTTCCATTGGCTGTTGTGTTTGTTTGTTCTGAACAAATTATGCAAAGTACTAGGAGTGGAGCCAAACCGAATACGGAAAGGCACAAATAATGTTTTTTTAAAAAAAGACTTATTTCAAATATATAGTTTCACAAATAATTGTATTCTGGAAGAAAAACTTTGTTTCAAAAAACTGCGTTTCCTTATGGGGCCGCAGTGCATGTCTGGATGAGTGAGTGACGTTTGAGAGTCTCGCTGCAGGTCTGCAGTCGGGAGCTCTCATGTTTACTGCAGCTTTGTTAACTCAGTAATTTAGACAATAGGCTGTTGACAGAGTAACATTAACGTTTGGTTAAAAAGGTTAAGACAATGCTTGTGTAGTTGTGTTGAATTGTATGCACTTGTAGGAGTACGTACCTGTTCTCACTTCTGTTCTGCACACCATGGAAATCGGGTTTTTGACCTTCCTCACATTTTTGTGTCTTCACTTACAAGTCCTGTGTTTTCCCACTGAGCCTCCCACTTCACCTCGTTACCCCCCTTCGCTTTTTCTCTACGCCTCCTTTGTGTCAAGTACATCCTCGGTGTGTCTAAACAAACTTTTACGCAAGTTTACATAAGCACAATCAAACAAAACAGAGGCACTCGGGATGAAACTTGCAAAACGGTCCTTTGGCCTTTGTTTATGTAGAAATGTTGGCAGAGATTTGGAGATGGCTGCATTTTCTTCTTTGTGTCAGTCGCTTCCACTGGAGCCTAAATATTGAATGCATCAGTCATATTAATAACTTCTATTAAACCACACGATTTTCCGGAAATAATGTTAGAAAGTGCAACAAAAACAAAGCCCCGAGTTCAGTAAGGATACCATAATGTGTGTACCCCTAATACACTCCAGGGATGTCCAGGGTGTTGAAAATATTGAGCTTAAACCTGGGATGATAGACACCTGACTGACTGCTAGACAAACATGGCTGCAAAGACAGTTCAGTGACTAAAGCCTGAAGATTAAGCTTACATGGTATAAGAAGACACTGTGCTCCTGAGTTGGAGCAGGAGCACAGCGAACTCAAATACACGGAACAAGATTTCCTCATCCTTCTCGTCCTTAACATTGACTTGGGACTCGTAGCAGGGCTCCAAGCTACACAGAACATCAGTGTAAATGCACCCAAAGCCCAGTGTTGTTGTGTGGTATTAAAATGTTGGCAGTGGCTGGCACAGAGGCAGACCTCAGTGAATGAAGGAAGACAGTCAAATTAGCACTTGGCCAGTGTTTAGCAGGGGCTCTACAGCTGTATACAGTAACTGTGTTGTCTGTGATGCTACAGCAGTGTCTGTTCAACTGCGCAGTGGGTGACCACTGTGTTTCTGTCCTCGCTTCTCTTTAAATCAACTCATTCTAGGGCTCTCTGTCCAGCACTGAGCTGGCGCCTGTTTTGTTCTTGATTTTTCAAGGTCCCCTTGGAGCTGATCTCCTTTCTCCTGAAATTCATAGGGGTTGTGTTTCTCCTCTGTCCTCACACTGTTAACAAGGCTCTTAAAAGCTATATCCACTCCACATGGGTTTAACAAGCCAACTTAAAGTTGAGAAATTGTTTTCCAGAGAACGCTGCATGAGAAAACTCTAGTGGAGAAGTGTAAGAATAGGCAAATAGACTAATAGATACATGCTTAGCATGGTGCAAACGTTCCCTCATGCGATAACGGGCCAGGCGAGGAAGTACTAAGGGCTTCACAGATACTCTCATTTTGACATTATGTGAGTGGAACTCACAGAGTGAAAGGGCACAAGATGGCTGGATACTCTGGAGGTGAGCGCAGCTGAGTGGCTGGGTGAAGCTGGACTCAGGGACAAACTCAGAGAAACAGGTAAGTTAGTGAAGAACAAGCACTAGACGGTGCTGTTGTCCCAAGCAAGGGAATAATACAAATAAAACATGTTCTCTGAAAATCTTCCTCTAATCAGGGGTGAAAAAACAGAATGACGGGACAATGCAAACTCCAGTCATAGATGTAGGGACATAAGGAACCGAGGTACACGCAGAGCTGAGGGTCACAGGAAGATCACCAACAAACAGTAGATCTGGAGCATTGTGAGCTCGGGTTCAGAGACTGGGTCTGGCAAGATTGCATAACACGCAAAAGAAGCATAAGGCTGAAGTGTTTCCACGAGCAGAGCGGTGGACAGGTGTCTAAAGTGGTCACACTCAAAGGTGTAATGTACCCAATAACCAGCTGCCAGGGAGACAGACAGGAAGTGGCAACACTAGACCAGGATGTCAAAAGACAAGTGGAAGCAACGTTAACGTTTTAACTTTGAGCTGTATCCCTGAGCGAACGTAACAGAAACAGCTTTAAAAGTGGCTCTCATAACATCATGTGACATTTCCAGTGTCCTGCCTCAATGAAAACATCTATAGACTCGAATGCAAAGAGTGGTCACGTCCTTTTTGCCTTTTCCTTCTTTCCTTTCAGCTGCATGTCTGTGTTTGTGTGACCTGTCTGCACCATCTGCTGGGTCAACCTCAGACTAAACACAACGTAAAGCCAGACACACACACGGGCAGCCCTGTTTGATCCTTGTTAAAGTCACTTCAGCACCATCAAAATGCCCTATTGGAAATTTACTGGTCTTTTAGTGGCACATTGGGGCCATATAAACACACTTGTGCACCAGTATGTGCACATAACATCTACACACGCCTAGACCTCTGTTAACCAGGTTCATGATCCTGTCCTGGCACTTTGTCGGCCCTCTGTGTGTGAGTGTTCACATTCCTGCCTCTGGTGTCATCTCTCTCTCATCATTTACCAGCACATGCACCGCGACTAACATGTTTGTTTATGACGCGTAATGGGCTGCCAGTCCACCATCGCTGACGTTATCTCTCACACGCTACTTCACCGTCTCTCTTTTTGTCCGTTTCTCCATCTGAACAGATGTGGACGAGTGTCTGGACAACAACGGTGGATGCCAGCAAGTGTGTGTCAACACCATGGGGAGCTACGAGTGTCAGTGCACAGAGGGCTTTTTCCTCAGTGACAACCAGCACACCTGCATCCACCGCTCTGACGGTAAGACTGGGACTAAGGGCTGAGCTCAATGCATGTCGAGCTTGATGTCAGCTGCTCATGCACGCTGCTCAGTGCTGAACATGGCTGACATTGTCTAAAACATTCCAGGTTTGGGGGTTAATACATTTACTGACATCCCTGTATTCAGTGCAGTCTATGTTAAGTTATATCAAATGCACATGGCTTGATTATGCGTCAATATTTTTCTGAGCCCTGTTGCGTGGATCTTTAGTTTTAGTTTAGTTTGGCATCTTTGCCGTAATGTTACATGTCTTGTCTTTGCGTGGTAGTTTTTTTGTATCTTTTTCAGGCCTTTGTGTGTCTTTTTGGTAAGGAATCAGTGTACAGTTATGTGTTTGTCAGGTTGTGTGGTTGTGTTTTCCTTCCCTGAGGTCATTAGTATATGTTGTTGTAGTTTTGTGTTTCTTTGTAGTTGTTTGTGTAGTTCATATGTGTTGTGTATGTATTTGAGTTTCTTTGCGGTATTCTTGTGCTTTTTTGAAGCCATTTTGTGTCTGGAACTGAGGCATGACATTGGTCGGTCAGGAGAGTCCAGCACTGCGATGTGAAGTTTTATGGCGGCTGTGTTGCTTTACTTTTTTGGAGTTTAATTTTTTTAATCCCAAATGCTGAACTACCACTGTCCTACAGTCAGCACTATAACTGCTAAACAGCCAGAAGAACAGAATAACATTTACTTTATTTTCCATTTGCACAGGTGCAATTAAGAACAAGGCCATTTGAATCCTTGTGCGGTGGAACTAGAAGACGTTAGTTAGAACTGGACCGCCCCCTATTTACATTTCATCCGTATTCTGCGTTAACAGTTTTGGAGTGGTCTGTATGAAGGTGTGTTAGCAGCCATCATCAGGGTGGATTCTCTGTGGACATGCCCAGAGAAGGAGGGGGATGTAGAAATAGAAACGTGTTTGCTTGTTGGAAACCTCATTAACCAGCATATGAATATGTCTTCCTTTCCCACTTTTTTTTTTTCCTTGAAAGTTATTTCTAAATGTTTTGCCATTGCCCACCGGGGGGGCATTTGTTTTACCAGGGAATTGAACAAGAAATGAAATACGTTCTTTCAGCTGCTCCGTGCTACCACAGCATCACTGTGCATATTTGACAATGGAGTTTACTGAAGATGAAGATGCTCCTCCTGACACAACCTTTCCTACCAGGCTTCAAACTGGCAAACGAAGAGGACAGTTGACAATTTCCAACTGCCCTACCTAGTGCACCACCTTCCCTAAATCAGTCAGGAAATTACTGTATAGAAACATTTACTATACATAGACAAAGGCAGATTACCTAAGTTTTACTAACTTTACTTCGCAGACACTTATTTAAAGTGACTTGCAGGGAGCTAGCCTCTCTCTCTCTGGGTGTCTGGCTCAGGGACACACACTTAACCCATTGACCTACCAGGCCGCCTTCCATTTCAATGTCATGTTCACCATAAAAAGGAGATGTCCTGGTGCTTTAAAAATGTCTTGTGAAACTTGCCAGTCCCCTCATGTCTGTCCACCCTCTCCTCTATCTCCTAAATAGTTCTTAGATGAAAGGAGTCACTGTTGTAGAGTGTGTCATTTCTGCTCCTGTCAGAGGGATGTTCACAGTAAACAGGCATGGGGAGATGCTTGCGGGACATTTGTGTTCCCCCACTCTGGCAGCCTTTCGTCTCCACGACTAAACCCTCCACTTCATCCACCCATCGTCAATCGGACACTTGTGTCTTCTATCCCCTCCTGGACAGGAATAGCTGCAGCATCCTGGTGTCCCACAGGAATCTGCTTACACGTTTTCTTCCATCACGGCGGGGACACCGTGTTTGCTTCCCCTCAGCATTTCTGCATTCATACTCTTCCTGAAACTTGTCTGAAACCCCCTGGCTCCCACTCTCACACGAAAGTGTAATGACAGTGCATCAGTTATTAATGCTTAATGCATATCCAGTAGTGAGGTTAACTAATTACAGAGAGCCTTTCACATTTTGCAAACATTGATGTGTCACAGATTTAACTTTTGTTAAATCTGTGATAAATAACATTTGTCTGTCAATCAAATCAGCTGGATTGGAGCTGATAGGAACTCTCTGTAGACCTCTGTGAGGCGGGCAGAGGTACGTGAGCCAGACTCTGGTCACATCCTTCCCTGTTTTGTGGTGACCTCATTGCGTTAAGCTCCAACAACTTGTTGAGAGCTGTAGAGAATAGAGCTTTTAACTGGCCTGTATGTCTGCTGAAGATGATTAGTTGGAAATATTAAGTCTGCGCCTGCTGTTACTCTCACCTTGTCTAACTGCAACAGAAGGAGTCCTGGACTTTGACCAGCGTCTCAAATGATTGTCTGGTAGATAGAAATGAAACACAGATGACTGTTTTGTTGCCTGTGTGAGAAGGAGAAACCGTTTGTGTTGCATAGTTGCTTTGCATATGGTAAGTGTCAACTCACGGCTCATTTCTTTCTGCTTGACACTCGCTTTGGGGGTAAAAAAGCCTAGCAACAATTGTTTTTCCATTATTGTGAATTTCCAATGTGTCGTGCTTTCATAGGCGAAAGCCAAAACCTGGGCGCTCAAGCTCTCTCCAAGCTACTGCTTCTGATCTGTCATGATGATGTGGGGAAGCTATGACCACATGGGTCAGATGGAGAAGTAGTGTTGGGGACATTGGAGGATCACTAAACTGGAGCATGTGGCTTGTCAGCGAATGGACGGGGTTTGTTGTGTCTGTGTCATTTCATGCAAATAAGAAGGTCCAGTTTTAGAATTGTGTGTGATCTGTAGCTTGATATTGAAGCGATGCCTTAGAGCTGATTTATTAGTTGTACCATTCGGATAATGTGGCCCCCACCAAAACAGAGTGAAAACAATACGCTTGTAAATTCTTCCGTGAGCCCAACACCAAAAGTTCCTGGCAAAGTTGGAATTGGCTCTTAGTTGGAACTTTTATACTCTCTGACGTTGAGCCTGACACTGATTGCAGGAGACTCTCTGAATTAATTGCAGAATCCATAACTATACAAATATTAGAATTCTAATAGTGGGTTGTTTGAGTTTTCCCTCACAATTTGCAAAACCATTCAGCAACTTCTCAGAACTGTGGGTATGAGCATAGTGCCAGAGGGGGAAACAGTGACCCTGTAATTAACAAGCTGAGTCGGCAAAGAAGAAAATGGCCCGTCAACAGCTCCTCAAAGCACATGCTTAATAGTAGGGATTACAATTAACAGAAGGCAGTGGATTGATGCCTGGTGTTCCAACACGCAGAGCACTTCCAATTCACAGTTTTTTCAGAACTGTCTTAAAACAATAGTCATGTGCCAGTACTCGAAGATGTTTTCTTCCCGTAACCATTGCTGCTGTTCTCACTCACTTAAGTCAAGTGATGGGGGCAAACATCCACAGTTTTTGTTCTTCGCAAAAATGTATTCAGAGGCGTATGCTCGATATCAGCAGTCACCACCACGTATTGAAATACTGACGTGCTAAAGCCTCTCTCTCTATGTCTGTCGGTTACATGCACGCGGACACACAAGGAGAAACACACATACATCCTTTTCATCCAACAGAAATGACGTGCTAGTTGTTGCTGGTTCAAGACGCTTTCAACTTGCTAAACACTGGTTGTGATCACTGTTTAATAGGTTTGTTTCTTGATAAAGCTGAACGTGGGATGTTAACGGTGTCAATAATTCATTTAAGACAGGGTGTGCACACCCCGACATCACAATGTATATATAGCGCACTATATGTTGAGAGAAAAGAAGGCAAAGAGAGCAGTGCATTGTGGGAGCAAGGCATGGGGGAGGTGTGTGTGTGTGTGTTGGGGGAGAAAAAGAGAAAAATAAACATCGAGAGACAAACAGAGTAGAGTGGACCAATGGAAGTTGTGTGTGTTGTGTTTATTTGGAGGAGAGGAAGCAGACTAAGGCTGAGGCACACACACACACACACACACACACACACTCCTATAGACTCATGCACAAACAGTCACCCGCGCGACACGTGCACGTCATCACAATGACAGAGGAATTCTCACTTTAAACAAACCGAATCAGGAAATTGGAGGTAGAGGGAGCTTTTAAACGATGGCTCAATGGCACGTGGGAATTCTGCGTACGGGGAGCTCTGTCTACCTGACTGTCGTTATCATCACTTAGCAACACTTCACCTGTCTAACATATACACACTTAGGGCTCTTAGTGTCTGACAAACACTTTGATATATATATTTTTCCTTATTATATTTAATATAGATGCATGTTGTTAGGCAGAGCTGTAATATTTTAGTTTATTACAGCAGTTGCAGTCCCCACAGCATGGGTTCTGAACATGACTAATGCATCATGTATTAAAGACTTTGTTTAAATGTTATTCCAGTGTGTGATTATAGCGTTGAAAATAAGCCATAACGACTGAGCAACATGTCTATTTCTAGTTGTTTATCTGCAAGTGGAAAGTGGAATTTCTGCTTGTTCTCCCCTCAGAAGATATCTTTAGGCCAAAGTTTGTCTTTGGTCAGTGGAAATGTTTAAAGGGTGGGGGGGTGAAGCTGACCTGGTGTGGAGCTGCAGTAGCAAACACAGGAAACATGGGGAGTGGACATAAAGCACACACATACATGCATTCAAGAAGCGACCCTCCTTCTGTCTCATTATTTCCCAGCTCTTCACAGAAAACTAGCATCTGCCTTAGACCAGAACCAACACACACACACACTTGCCCCTCTATATTTGTAAGAACACTTGTCAACATAATGCAGCCCCTAACCCTCAAATCAAATTATAACCCTCAGAAAGAATGAAGTTGTGAGGAAACTGTTCTGAAGTTAGACTACAAGAAAGTGTTTCCTCAACTTTTACCATTAGCAGCTGGACTTTGTTAACATGACACAGTGAACTCTGGTTCGCCCGCTCTCTGGCCTCCATGTAAACGTTGCTGCGTGACGCCATAGGTGTTGAGTGCTCCTCCCGTTTGTGTGCATCATTCTGTGGTTTGCAGTATATTTCATTTAGCATACTTTAAATGACTGCGGACAACACCCTCAGTGTGGCTGCAGACAGCTGTCCACCACACCACAACATTTGGCTGCCTGCACTTTTTTGTCAAAGTGCTATTGTTTTGTAGTGCTCTGCATATGTGACATAATTTAAAGTGTGCATCTTAATATAATGTACAGTGGCGAGGTAGGTAGCTTGAGCCCGCCTCCATCCTTGTTTCACTAATTGGACACCATGTCTGCAAACATCTGACTCCATTTGTCTTTTAGTGGCAGTAGAAGCCAGATACTTTCTTAGATACCTACTTGTTTTTATCAGATTATTAAGTTTGTTGATATTTGGTAGCGATCAGATTACATTTCACATTGTACAGAAAAACAAGAAAATGCACCTACTTGCTCTCGTGGCTGGATGTTGTCTTGAAACAGGATGTGAGCTCAGGAAATTTGTTATGGAGGAAGACGGTTTGATTTGAAGACAGACATGTTAGATCGTTGAAAAGAATGACCTGTTCCTTCCTAATGCTATATGTGTCCGCTGTGTCACTGCCATCAAAATGAACAATGTTAAAAACAGCAGTCCTTCTAATACATATGTGCAGTATTTTTATGACCCCCCCCCCCTCACCCATGCACCCCCAATGTGTTTGTGTGTGGTGCTTGCTTCCTTTACTGTTTAAAGAAGAGATTGGGAAGGGTTATTAGAAAGGCACCGTCCCTTTTTAAAGGATTTAAATGTGCGCTGCTGAAGAAAGGCGCTCATTGAAATTCATGGCTTAGCACCTATAGCAGTGTGGTTGGAGCAGAGCAGCGAGGGAGACACACACACACACACACACACTGCCGGCGTCTGACAGATTTCAATTAAAATGGCATTTACAAGAGCATGGAGTGAAAAGTGGAGGGAGAAAAGAGGGTTGGGGAGGAATTTTTATTTTCTGTCTGACAAGCTTTTTGCCCTAGTTCTCGTAAAGAATAGTTTATCACACTTTATTATTTAGTAAGTAAAGTGTAAGATTATTTTTTAAGTAATGACAGGCTCACCTGGTTTACAATGCTTTGCGTGTTGGAACACCAGGCATCAATCCACTGCCTTCTGTTAATTGTAATCCCCCACATATTAAGATGAATCCACATCACTGCATGCTGCTGCACGCGTCAGTTTAATATCAACCTGCTTCTTCCATGGAACAAGAGGAGAAATGCACTGTAACCTGTTAACTTTTTTAATGAACTCAAAGTCAATATTTGCAGTAAAAGTTCATTCAACTTGAAAAACTCTCATGAAGTTCAGTGATAGTGCGCTATTTTGAAATTAAGCTTTATATAACACACTCTACTTAACTTTACCTGACTTTGTCAATTGTGAAAGAGTCTGTAGACAAAGTTAGTGTCACAAGTGGAAAGGAAGAGAAATAATCTGTGTCCCCAAACACAGATTAATAAAACATAGTTGTTGTTGTTGTGCTCACTTAGTGTGTTCAGGATTTTTCTTTTGGCGGTATTAGCAGATAAGAGGATGAAGAATAGGTCATAGAAATAATACCAAAGAATTAAAACTAGGTCATTTCTGGAGGGAAATGGACATATTCCAACCTTCAGTGCTGCGATTAGTTTTATCAGCGTTGATTAGTTTCTCAGTCTGCATCCATTTGGGATTTTTTATCTCATATCTCACTGATGATGAAATAAAATACCATCTATTATCAGAAACTATAACCACTGTTCGTCTTTCAACTTAAAATTGAGTTGAACTAAGGTGAATTCACTGAACTCATTAAATTAAGTTAACAAAACTAAACTAGCATATTAGTCGACCTCCCAGCATGTATTTTTGAAGAGTTAAAGCTCCTTAAATACACTTATTTATGTAGTTTAAGGAAATGGCTGATGGTAGAAATACACTAGTACACTAGATAATACACTTCACAATGTTTAGAAGTGTGCTTGTGGTAATATTTGACCTCTCTTCCAGGAGAGCATTTGCTAGGTCAGGCACTGGTGTTTGTTGAGAAGGCCTTGCCTGTTCTCTGCTCTAACTCATCCCAAGATGAAAAAAGTGCATCGCTTGCATGTGTTTTACTCATTTATGTTGAAACAACAGGATCTATTTTCCATTGCAACAACACAAACATACAGTTTGTAATAGTCATTCACTCCTTTCTGTTTGATACACTGTTGATCTAGAAGGTTTATTTAGAATCTTAGTCTTTACAGCTCGCTCTATGACCAAACACTAACAGCGCAAACATTGCTAACGTATGCATGTGTGGACACAGACAGGTATGCACATGGTTTTTAGCAAGTATGCATACAAACACACTCATGGGATGTATTGTCATTTGATTCCCCGTCTTTCTCTTGTTAGTGTTGTTCTATCATTCAGTGAGGAATTCCTCAGGTGGTTCCTCTGAGGTGGTGATTGCACCCCTTACTTCAAACTCTAGCATACGGTATATAAGAGTGAATGTCATGGTCATGCAGCTCCTGTGATATTAGCATTATGGTAATGCCAAATAGCAGGTGTGGACGAGCATCTAAGAAAAGCGACGTGACTATTAAGGTTGCTATACACACTTGGTTGCTTCTAGAATCAAAGCATTTCCACCATGCCTGTTTTATCGGAGCGTTTTGCAGCTTCCTATTTATCATCATCTGATAATGACGGTGGAGCAGTGTAATCTCCGTTGCCCTGGTGAGGAGCTCAGGTTGACAGACTGGTGTTCAGCATCACCTCATTCCTCATCAGCCTCAGACAGGAGTGCGACTGACCTCGCTCCATGCCTCTCTCAACCTCACTGTTCCACATTCCTCTCCTCCTCTATCTATCTTTGTCTTTCACTACCCCCCCCCCATTTCCCATTTTCCTTTTTTTCTTTGCCAGCCAGACTTTTGGGGGCTTTTGGGATGTAACTCTGCAAGAGACAGTTTGCAATAACACGGCTATGATATGCTTGGACTTCATCTGGACTCGAGGCTCCAGAGAGAGCGAGAGAGGGAAAATGATGTGTGAAGAGGTGGATCAAGCAAAACATGAAGAGTGGAGGAGAAAGACAGACAAGAGGACAATAAAGGAGAGACAGGCTTACTTACTGGGGTATGAAGACATGTCTCTGTGTTTTATCTGGCCCTGCTGGGGCTCCCGGTAAGGAGATTCAGTAGTCGTAAACCCACTGACCTCCCCAAACTAAACAGAGCTGCACAGCGAGCTGGAAAGATGAAATGCCAACTTTCTTTTCTTTGCTAACTGAAAAATTGAAGTCAAAGGGTGACAGACACCACAATTCACAACACTACTAATACATATTAGTTATTTCCCTCTTTTGGAGTCCACACAGACATTACACTGAGCCACACAGGACCCAGCTATCTGATATGAAGGCCTTAGACATCATACACACCATCAGTATCATTTGATTTCAGTGTGAAAGCTGTGCTTATTTTTTGGGGAACATAACACTGAAACTGATGAAACGGGATCAACTCTACTTAGTGTTCGTATGTTTTTCATGTCTCTAATGAAAAGCCTGAAAACCTGAAACGCTACACTGATTTTACACGTGAAGGTCAGTTTACTTTATACGCTGAGGAGGGTGGCAGTCAGTCAGTCAGTCAGTCAGTCCACCACTGTTCTAAAATATCCACCTTCTGTCTGCAACATGTGGTTGACTGAGTATTATGACTATCCATGACTGCTTACACACATGCACTGGAACCCTGATCTCCTCCAGACTTTACCCGGGAGAGCCGCATGTGGGATCGCCAGAGTCCGAGTCCGAGTCAGTCGGACGTTAAATGGGCTTTATCCTTTGAGTCGTTTACCACAGAGTCTGTGTAATGTCTGTGTGAGCACGTGTGTGAATACAGTAGGTGATAGTTCGCAACGCATTGCTTTCCTTTTACTCAGCACAACAACAGAACATATAGGAAGTATTTACCACAGCTGGCTGTTGATTACACAGATTTTAAAAGGCCACTCACCGTTCTAAAGAGAAACCAGGACTGAGCACATTCATGTCCTGCCACCGACGCCAGTCATTGCAATGATTTATTTCTAATTTCACCTCTTTAAACCAGCCCTATTTCGGATGCAGATTGACTACCTGCTTGCCTTGTAGCGATGTTGCTGTCTTGATTTTCACAGCACATCTGGCTTTACTTTAATGTACCTGGCATTAATATGTAAGTCAGACCCAAATTGTTGTTACAAGAACACTACTATTCTACAGTAGGGGAAATGGCTTAAATCTGCCTCAGTTCTTCGGAGAACAGAAAGAGCATTTTCCATACGTGGGAAAGTCACCTGTTGTTCACTGTGATGTTTATTTTTCGTTTTCCAATGACATGAAAATATGTGTCTGTATAGCACTGACACTTTAGATCTGGCTGAAGTTGTGTCGAGGGACCAACGTGGGTATTTCAGGCCTGACAAGGGAACCTGTCAGGGGGCCGCAGGTATCTCCTCTCTCTGGCTCAGACATGTCGAAAGCCACGGTCTTGGGCTGCTGCTCTGTTTGCTGACTTTTGGCTCAGTTGTGTTGAGTGCTGTAACTGTGTCCACACTTCTCCCTGTGCCTCCGTTTATTAAACTGCTCCCAGGTTTGTATTGACTGTGGCTACAATGCTTTCGTATGAGTTTAGTCGGTGCCTGCAGTGTGAAGCACATCGCGGGAAAGTGCGCTATTACTTTTCTTGTTGATATCTTACATATTTTATGGCAAGAAAATGGCACTTTCCATTCATCAGTGTTCTGTGTCATCATGATTTGTCCTAGCAATGTAATTACATGTTTAAATGAATCTAGACAGTTCTCCCGGGGTGACGTGGTTGGGTGACACCCACTCTAACATTTTAAGTTCATCTATAATCAATTTATCAATCTTCTCTTCCTCAGTCATCTTTCATTCTACATAAAAACAGAAGTCATGTGTTGACCTATATGATTTTTAGATTTTTATAAGGATGTATGGTCTTTGAACTGTGTGACCAGACGATGAGACCCACCCTGCCCAATATCCAATATAATCATGTGTTTTCATGAGTTTAAAAATGCTTCGACACCAGAAATGACCTAAATTGGTGTTCAGTGTCATCTTATTTGTTGTGGTTTGTTGGGGCAGCAGCTTGAAGGTGGCTGAGACTAACATACTGGACAAATTAATCAGGAGGGCTGGTTCGGCTCTTGGTGTGGAGCTGGACCCTCTATATGTTGTAGCTGAGATGAGGAGGATCTCCAAACTCCTCTCAATCCTGGACAATCCCTCCCACCCCCTACACAGTGTCCTGCTGGACAGAGGAGCACGATTTGCTAGAGGCTGATCAATGCTCCACAGAGCGTGACAGGAGATTATTTCTTCCTGTGACCATCAAACTATACAAGAAAATAATGGTCATAATCCTATTTATAGTCAGATAACCCCACTACATCATACACTGAACTGCTTTAACCAGAAATGACCTATTTGTACCTATTTTTAAACTGTAAAGTGAGTATTTAATATTTGTGTTGGTGTCTTTTTTCTTTTTATCTGTTTGAAGGGCTGGAGAGAGCAGCTGTAACAGGCCAAAATTATTTCCCTCTGGGATTAATAACGTCAATTTATCTTTATTTGTATAGCACCAAATCACAACGTAAAGTCATTTCAGGGCACTTTTCACAGGTTTAGGACCTCGCAAAAATATACGTTTATATGTAAAGAAAATAATGAAAACCCAACAGTCCCATTTGAGCAGCACTAGGCAATAGTGGAGAGGAAAACTCCCTTTAGGAGGAAGAAACCTCCAGCAGAACCAGGCTCAGGGTGGGCGGCCATCTGCCTCGACCAGTTGGG
>JAUMHF010000015.1:1025380-1045838 GCA_032359275.1 Microctenopoma steveboyesi | reverse complement strand
TGTAAAGAACAAGTGCTTGAGTACAAAGGTATGATTTAACTGTTAGCAACAAACACTAACCACAAAAGTCAGATAATGAGAATGCAGATAGTTCGAGCAGCAAGCAACGTGTTACTGATCAATCAGTGTCGACAACAGGAAGTGACGCAATACGCCTACCGTGATCAGGTGATTCCAGCCGGTTATCTGCTTATAAAGTCGATGGACAGCCAACTCATCACCTGATTAATACTATTCCCACAGGGAATGACATGGAACTTGTTCATCCTTGAGGAAAGGATGAATTTAGCTAAATACAGAAAAGTCTTTGCTTCCGAACACATGGAGATTGGAAAGATGCAAAACTGAGTCCCAAAAAGCATTCAGCTCAGACAAAGTTGGAGTTGAGAACAACCCTCTGGCTATCTGTGAGTGGTCCAACCAAAGCCCAGACTTATCACTAATAAAGCATCTGTGCAAAGAGCTTAAGATGTAAGCTCAAGAGACACCTTCCATTTAATCTGCTAGATCTGCTAGCAAGAAAGAGTTAAACTATCCACAGCTAAGTGTGTAAAGCATGTGGAGACTTACATAAGACTCCAAACTGTAACTGATGCCAAAGGGACTTCAGAGTAAATGCTTTAGTTAAGACGAACCTGTGGTTTTTGATTACTAATACAGTGTCAATATGAGTTAGAGCCATGTCTAGATTCATAGGTAAGTTGGTATTTTTTCAACTACAAATTTTATTTACATTGCAGTGATGTCTGTGTTTGTGTAATTATTGAGTTGGCTGGTGGACAGCTGACTGACTGACACATCTCTCACTCTTAAAAAGACAACAAACAGTAATCAGTTTCCTCTGCTCATTCAGTTTACACAATCTGGCTCTCAGACAGAACATGTTCATTTTTTTCTCTAACCAGTAGGGAAACAATACAATGTTCCAGGTAAGTGTAAGATCTTTTTAACCCCTCTGAAGAGTCCCAGAAAACACTTGTTAGTCTAGCAACATAAAGATTACAAGTAATGCTCCGTGGAATAACAAGTAGCGTGGTATAACGAGCCTATTCAAGTCAGATGTGAGGTAAAACTAACCTGGAGGATAAATTTGTGACCATTCACCAACTTACCTCAGAGTGAAAAAGTGGATGCAGAACGAAACGTCTCTACCTAAAGATAGAAGTCCAGTTGCCATGACTAAACCTTCTGACAACTTCACCTGGTTGAATGAGACTCTTCACAGACAATATCCAATGTAGTCATCATATACATGTCTAGCTTGAGAATAGAAGATGACCACAACTTTTTCCAAACTTAGCTTCCATAGAAATGTTTAGAACTAATGTTTAAAACAATGAGACATGCCCATTATTTACTTCTGTTAGAATATTTAACCTAGTAGTTCTCGGATTACTGAATTTTATTTATTTTAAAACATTATTTACAAACTGAAGAGACCTCTCATAACTGAATGCATTAACTCTAAATAAAAGGATTAAGCTATTATATATACTCCAGTTCTCATTCTCATATAATTAGATTTTTCTTTCAATATTAGCACTCTGTTATACTCTCTGTTATTGTCTTTGGGGAAACGAATTTCTTTTTTTTTTCAAATTTGTAATTTAATTAACTAGTCTTCAAGATCTTCTAGTAACAGTGTATCAGCAATTAGTGACTATTAATATAGCGCCTTTGAAACAACAGTGTAACATATAACTGGGCTTGCACTGTAACATGTTACATAGTCAAACATAAAGTGTATTTATGTGGATAAGTCTGATTACGCCTTTGAATTCAGGTGCAATCAGAACACTCAAGGACAAAACTGCTTTGTAATAAGTAAGAACGGAATCCAGAGACAACTTTCCAAAAAAGTTGGAAAGGAGTTATGGGTATAATATGATGAAGGTTGACACCCGGTAGCCAGCAGTTCCTCAGTCTCAGAAAGTATCAAATCGCAGTCTGGACTATTTTTTCCAAAAATGTATGCAAATTCTGGAAAAAAAAGTGTTTGTAGTTGTTAATTCTAGGCAGAACTCCCCAAAGAAGTCATTGCTAAACCTTGGAACTTGGAATCAGAATTTGTTTGCACTCTCCTGCTGCCAGAATCTCTAACCTGGCAGGGTGACAGGTAACCATGTCTCTATCCAATTAATGAGCTGCTTGGGAGTCCATGGCTCTTTTGTTTACAAGTTGTGGTTCATTTGTAATTGGGTAGTGTAAAACTTAATGAACCAAATAAAAAAATCAAGTAAACTTTTCCGTGTGGTTCAAACTGAGGAAAATTAGGTGTGAGTGTGATTGTTACATGCAAACTGGGCAGATTACAACCACCTGCCCGACTAGAAACACAGTTTACTCATTTATGCCGGTGTAGTGAAAATCATCTTACAACAATATTAATGATGTCGATCACACAGACATTTAGATAACGCTTATTTCATGTCTGTCTTTTTCTCTTTCTCTGTCTGTCCCTCTACCTCTCTCAGTCTCTCTCTAGCTTACAAAAGCAGATTGCTGGGCTGCATTTCAGCAGTTTGATATTTTTGCCTGCCAGTAATCCCTTTTCTTTTCAGTTGCTTTGAAGAAGGGAAGCACACCATCAAGGAAAGGCGTGTGAAGAGGACTCAGCGGACGAGCGGACGAGAACCCTCCTCTCCCTCTTTTCCCACTGTCTTGTCTCTGTCCTTTATCTTTGTCTTTCTCTCTGTCTCTTTTGACAAGACGAAAGACATCTGTGTCTGTTGTCCTGAGTCACCCACCTGCTCTATGGGTCTACCTTAACCCTGGTCACCGTTTTATCCTTTCTATCTAGCACTGTCCCTCCGCTCCCTTTTCCTCCTCCCTCCCACGCCTCCTGCTTTCTGGAGATACTGATTGCCTGTCTTGTCTGAGCATCATGCTAAAATGAAATCAGGTTAAAATAAGGCAGAGTGACTATGACTGGGGGGTGGCGGTTGGGAACGTGCATTAGCCTGTGGTTAAAAACATCTCAATTGCAGCCTGATCTTAAGTGAAGCTCCCACAATAGCAAACCTAACCTCTCTTACGTCTCTTCATCTTCCAATCTGCTCATCCGATCCCAAAGAAAAAAGCGTTCAACTCACCCAAACCAAAACCTGCCAGTGCCATTGTGACCTCCATGTTTCATCCCCATTCATCAGCGTCTGTTTTTGCTACATACACTCTTTACAGAAAGGCAGGGAGTTGCACTGCTCACCTTTCTTCGCTCCTATAACTTACCATTCCCTACTGCATGTGCCCAGTCATACGTGCAATGGCGTCCATTTGTCTGCCATGGCCTCTCACTAATCTTCTTGTCTTTCTTGTCTGCTTGCCCAACTGCATGGGAGAGCCCAAACTGCATTTGTAGGGTTTCTATTTACTGTTTTCTTTTATTTCTTTCTCTTTTTTTTACTTTTTTGAATTAAAGAACATTTTTATTGTTGTTTTTAGCAACTTTGGTCCATTTATTTTCCCCGTCCTTTGTAGGTCTGCCTCTCTAAAACACTCCCCTCTCTGTGGGCCTCCAACCACTGTTAGTCCCATAGAGTCTTTAGAAGCGAGTGGCTGGGACTCCTCTCTTCCCACCCCTTCTCCACCTACAACCTTACACACACACACACATTTGATCTCCCTCTCTGGCACATTTTTTTTCACACACTCAAGCAAGCAGACGCTGAAAAGCACGCACACTGGTATGCACTGGCTCTGAATTCAACAATCACACACGCATTCACTTAGCCCCATAGAAAGTCTCCATTCATCCTTGAGTGTACTTCAGAGAGTCCTCCACTATGTCCATCTAGCGCCTGAGAAGAGAGAGAGAGAAACGGTAGCGGTCCCAGTGCGTGGAATGGAAGGGATGTTAATTACCCCCATATCCAACCCCATCCCCAAATAGGACTCAATGTGTACATCAAAGGCCAATCCTATTACAGCAAGTGGTACCCATTCCCAGAGAGATGCTCCTTGAGGGTCTAATGATTCAGACCCAGTGAAAGCCCACCTTCCTCTTCCAGCCCCATCACCAAAGCTACAATCCCCAACACGGCAACTGCATGCCATCCTAACAGCCATCCCCACTATTCCTTTTGTGCTACCAACCCCACCACACACCCCTGCCACCCACTGCCCAGCTTTGGGAAAATGGTTCTTCCAGCGTTGACTGTTAAAGCCAGTTGTGATGTGTTCCATAGACAAACAGGCAACCAGCGCTGCCCCCAGAATACCTCCTTCTGCTTTTTTGGTTTCTCTGCATGCCCTCCCTACGTTCCCCCTTCAACCCCTATTTCTCAGTGTGTGCACCCCTCCTTCCCCTATCTACCTCTCCCATTGTGGGTCATAATGGGACTGGGACTATTCTCTCTTAATCTCTCATTTCTTACTCTATTCATCATCCTGTCATTGTTTGGTATATTAAGCTCTGCTATCTGACCTGTCATCTTTCTCCCCTTCACCACCACTTGTCTCCTTTCTTGTCATCATCATTGTCTATGGATGCTTCTGTCCGCATTTGAAGTTGGAAATGTTGGCGATATTTTCTTCCCTTCTTCCTCCTTCATCCTTACATGAGGGAATCATTGCTGACAAAGTGAGGCTATTCGATATGGAAGACAGAAAGTCCATCGGCAACAACAGCAACGTCAACATCAGAATTAAAATTCCCCTTAATGTTCATCTCAACCCTTTCCCCATCTCCAAAACCCTACACCTCTATCATTTTAAACATTATTTTTGTGGCCCTGAACATTCTCTCTTCACCTTGTCTCCTCTACCTATGTCCTTGCCTATCTTTTGCTTAATTTTGTTAGCAACACACTGACACTGACCATTCTCATTTATTTTGTTTTGTTCTTTTGATTTGCTCTGAGGGATTTATCATTTGTTTGGGGATTAACACTCTAATAGGGGTTTTTGGCCCTTTTTCATCGCTTCTTGCTTCTTGGCTTTAGTGTTTTGCTCAAACGCCAAGAGGGGCTGAAGGTCTGGTCATTTGGGCTTTTCATTAACCTGCTGCTCACTGTTTGTCCCCTTGTCACTTGTGTTTTAGAGAAAGATGAGGCTGCAATTGAGAGCTCTGAGTTCAATGCCACGTCAGTAGCTGATGTGGACAAGCGGGTGAAACGGCGGCTACTTATGGGTAACTCTTTTCTTCCTCTTTCTATATGTTGCCATGGCGCTTGTGCTTGTATCCCAGACTCTACTCTTCTCCATTTCTCTTTGTCCTCCTCTATCTATCTTTATTCAGTTTTTCTTTCGTTTTGTTTAGTTTTTCTCATAACCTTTGGTGCCCATTGTGTCTACTCCCTAAGTCACAGTTTTGTTGTGACTGTATCTAATCTGAGTAAGGAGTAAAACAGGTTGCTGTTTTCCTTCCCTAACTCTACCTACCCCATTTCTGGATGGCTCTAAAGTTTTTATATATTATTATAAAAACCAAACTATTGTCTATTAAAAATATAAAAGACCTTTTTAAAAAAAGAGTAAGTCATGGTTTGGTTTCTGAAGTTATTTCTTGTTTAAACTATCTGTCAATTAATTAATGAACTCTCTGTGTACTGAGAGTCTCAGTCAGTCAATGTTATTCTTTAATCCTCTACTGTGTCTACTGAATTTAACCTTGCTTTTGTTTTTGAAGAGATGTGTACAGCAGTAATCCTGAACCCACTAAAAACAAATGTTCAGTCTGTATTCTATTAAATCATGTTCTACACTGACCAATTTACATACAAGTTTTATTTCAGTAGGCTCTGGCCAGTTTTGCTTGGATGTATAGTGAAGAATTTGGTACTGTGGCACTTGTCCCTCTTCCACATTTCTGTCCTCTCTCCTCCCTCAGGTACCTTTCAAATTTGTATACAATTTATACTTACTAGTTTAACCTCCCTTTATTTCCTGCTGAAGCAGCATGTCACCTACACTATCCTGATGGTGTTCTGCTTATAATGATGGATTGTACAAACCCATTTCCAAAAGGTTGGGATGCTGTGGAAAATGTAAATAAAAACAGAATTTAATGCTTTGTAAGTCATTTAACCTATACTTTCATAGTCATAGGCTCCATTCTCATGCTTATGATGAGAGGAACCATGTCGTTTGTGGGATACGATAAGAGAGAGCAGATGAATAAAAAAAAGTATATGAAAAAGTAGTGTCAATGCAAAAATAGAATAAGACACTATTTACAACGGTAACTGAGGTTCTGTGTACACGCATACACAGTATGTATTCTACCGGTTTAGGCCTCACTGCCCCGAGTGTTCCAATTACCACTGGGACCCCTGTTGCCTTCAGTTTTCACATCTTTTCTAGCTCTTCTCTCAGCCCTTGGTATTTCTTGAGCTTCTTATGTTCCTTCTTCCTGATGTTACCGTTGCTTGGGATTGCTACATCTATCACTACAGCCTTCTTTCACTGCTTGTCCACCACTACTATGTCCCGTTCGTTAGCCATTACCAGTTTGTCAGTCTGTATCTGAAAGTCCCTCAGGATCTTAGCCTGTCTCCCATTTTGACCTTGGGACTTCCAGCCGATACGCAGATGTTCCTGTACACCATGCCAGCTACTTGGTTATGGCGTTCCATGTATGCCCTGCATGCTAGCATCTTGCACCCTGTTGTTATGTGCTGGATTGTTTCAGGGGCATCTTTGCACAGCCTTCACCTGGGGTCCTGCCTGGTGTGGTAGACCCCGGCCTTTATTGATCTTGTACATAACCCTTACCCCTTGCTCCATTGATTTTGCCATGATTAATGCCTCTGTGCTGTCCAGCTTTGTCCAGCAACTAGTAGGATTTTTCAATGTCAGCCACTCCCTCTATCTGCCAGTGGTACATGCTGTGCAGGGGTTTGTCTTCCCATGATGGTTCCTGTTCTTGCTTTTCTTCCTTCTTGGGTTTTTGTTGCCTGAGCTATTCACTGAGCATGTCATCAGTCGGGGCCATCTTCCTGATGTTATCATGGATCTTTGATCTGGTTGCTGCTTTGCTTGTGGCCTCTTCAAGATTCCCATTTGTTTGCGGGATTCCAAGGTATTTGTAGCTATCCTCAATGTCTGCGATGTTGCCTTCTGGGAGTAGGATCCCCTCAGTTCTAACTACTTTGTCCCTCTTTGTTATGATCCGACTACACTTATCCAGCCCAAATGACATTCCGATGTCATTGCTGTAGATCCTGGTGGTGTGGATCAGTGAATCGATGTTTTGTTCACTTTTGGCATACAGCTTGATGTCATCCATGTAGAGGAGGTGACTGATGTTTGCTCCATTCCATAGTTGGTATCCGGAGTCAGTCTTGACAGGATCACTGTTGCTGTGGTGTAGATCAGCTGGTTGGTGTCAGTGATGGTCTTAGTAGGGATTGTCTGTAGTGCTGCATGCACATCTTCTAAAAGGCCTTCTGAGGCTAATATATAAGGCGATATATAAGGTGCATTATGCATGAGGTGAAGACCGTGAAGATAAAATCTCAAAGGTACTCATGACATCATGATGCGCCATAGAGTCTTAACTACGGTTGGGATGAATAATCTGCGAAAGCTCTCCTTCCTGCAGCAAGGGTGTATCAATTTCTGACTAAAGGAGCTGCTCAGTGCACTCACAGACTCACAGACTGAATGTCATCGTTGCAAACATCCTCCTCTCATCCACCATTACCACAGACTCCAGAGGACATCCCAGCACAGAGCTACACCTCCATACCAGTTTGTCAATAGACATATATATACAGTTTATCAAAGCAAAGAAAATGTCTAGAAAATGTCTTTTTATAGGGAAGGCCTGAGTTATTTCAGCAACATAATGACAAACCACATTCTGCACATATTACAACAGAATTGCTTAGTAGTAAATGAGTCTGGGTGTTGAACTGACCTGTCAGTAGTCCAGACCTGCCACCCACTGAAAACATCTGGTGTATTATGAAGCAAAAAATAACAAAAAGGAGTCCCCAAACTGTTGAACTGTTGAAATCCCATATCAACCAATATATTTTATTGTTGTTAAAAGAAGAGGTGATGGCCACAGTAAACAGTGCGAAAAAATATACCAGTGTCCCAACTTTATTTAAACATATTAGTTTAATACATTTTATAATAAGTTATTATCTCTTTCATTTTCAGCATTTGATTTGTGTCTTTGTACTATTTTCAATTGCTTATGTTTTCAATTACATTTGACACAGCACCCCAACATTTTGGGAAAATACATTCCTGTATTAAAGGATGAATTCCATTTGCAAATTCCGTTTCCAAAACCCACACATCAGGGATTAAAACTATTAGTCTCTGTATGCTATGTAGTATGTCTGATAAAAGTCATTTAGGCAACCAAAATGTATCATTGAGCAACCTGGTTGAATAGTAAAACATTTCTAGTCCATTTCATGATTCAACCAAAAAGATTTTATTTTCTAACCCCCAGAGACCAAGATCATAGTGAACCCATGCGGTACCTTAGTGATACAGTGTGTTGTTGTGACATATCAGACTTGAACCAGCTCAAGGGTTCAGACAACAAGTACTAACTAAATACCCTTCATTCGCATTTATTATAAAAGCCTCTAGGTTCCACAGTGATTTGATGTTCAGCTCTCCTGATTTCACCTCAGAAATGCGCAGAGATGAAAACATTATCCATTTATGGAATAAAGTTGGCAATACAATCAGAAATCCGTTAATGTCAGCCAAATGTCTGTTGTAGTTGGCTTCACTGTTAAACATACAGCTATTAGGACTGATGTTCAGTATGAAATGCTACTATGTAACTCTTAATGGTACATTACTTATGTACATATACTTGTTGGTAGTAGTAAATTCAGATAAGTAGTTTACTGTACATAGCATTGAATGACCTGGATTCTAATATCTAACATTAGAGTCAGTTGGAACATGACTCTGCCTCCATCACATAAGAAATTGCAAAGCACAGTGCTGCTCTGGTACAACCCAGACGGCATTGGCATGTTATATTTGACACTGCCATTACTTCATCTACCTCCTCTGACACATGGCATTCCTGCCTCTGCCCCCAGTGCCATCCCACAGCACAGACAACAAACTGATCGAGACAAATGGCATTTCAGCCAAGGCGTTAATGAAAAGGTAGTGCTAGTAGGAGGACAGGGTACAAACTCATTCTGCGATGTTGGTGTTGAGTGAAGAACTAGATTAGGAGCCATGTGGTGGGCACATGTGATCATGCATGTGTGAGTGTCAAATAAGAGACTGTGGTCATGGCCATGGATTGCAAATAAACCATCATCTCAGGACAGATGTTAGGTTAAACTGAGCTGTGCACATGTGTGTGTAGGTGTAGCCCATAGTGTGATTGCGAGTTGGAGATATGTTGATTGACAGCTGATGTAGGTGCAAATCACGGTGCAGTGAGGATCGTATTGAGCTCAGAAAGATGACAATCCCCTCTCTCACCATTTGATAGCACTGCAGTATTGTCTGCTACTTGCCACGAAGCTTGAGATTACACAGAGCACCCCCCCCCCACACACACACACACACACACCTGCCCCCACGCAGCTTTAATCAATAGAAAGTGTCTCCTCATCTCATGGGAAGACCGTGATGGACATGTATATTAATTTTTGTCCCTCTCAGTCTCTCTCTTACATTGTGCATCATCTAGTAAATATGCGTTCCTTGTGTGACTCTTCACACCAACTTTTACAAAAAGCAAATTTAAAAACACTCATGCTCAAACCAGGTAAGGAGGGAAACACCAGAGCTATGCAGGGTTAGATGGAGGGTGTGAGGGCTTGGTAAAGGGGGGGGCCAAGAAAGTTGCGTGGGGGTGAGGGGCACATCAATCAGACCTGGAGATCTGTGTGTCCCTGGGTTCGGCCTGGCCCTGGAGTTGGGCGTGGGCTGGAGAGAGGGGGGGGGGCTCCGAGCAGGGCCGTGATAACCCTCAGCTAATGATAGGGCAGACTGTACAAAGTATAAATAACTCCAACCCATAAACACCACCTCTACATGCGACGGGTCTACTCGCGCATGACCACCTTTGACACTCACATGAGTGGTTTTGATCGTACACACCTGTGGAGACACGTAGACTTTGACATAGTACGCATTCATGACAGACCCCCACGCTGGGGCGTGCACCGGGGACAGGAGTCTGCTGTCAAACCCTACAGGGCCCATCAGACAGGCTGCCTGGATGATGGAGGGCCTCTCATTCTAGCTTTCCTTCATTTTGAAAATGTTTTCAAGACGGAGCTTTAGAATTGGAAACAGTTGAACTATCTGCCCTCACAGTTTCTCCAAACAGCCACGAAAGGCATTGCAAGTGCAAGCTAGAAAACAGAGATTATGGGAAGAAGTAGTGATTGATCTTGTTAGGAGCTGAATAAGGAGCAATACAAACTTAATGTTAAAAAGCCACAGGACAGGATGGATGAATCCCAGTAGTCTGACAAAACTTCCAAATGTTAGACATGGATTAAAGACATTTAAATAGAGTTTGACCTTATGGATCAAATTTGACGAGTTTTATACATCAGCATCATGTCAGTCTTAAAATGTACAGGTATTATTGAAAAAAAACCAACAAAATGCTGATCTGTTTATTGAATCCCATTCAACAAACATGATGAATTTCAGCCTCCTCAGCACTTTTTGAGGTTTATTGGGAAAGTGCGTGCCGAGCTGTGCTGAAGCAACAGTGGCTGGGCAGGTGAGCTAGAGTTACCTTGAGCTGGTGTTTGTTTTGGGATCAGCTCAGGCAGCATTCACAAGTCAGAACAAACCTTATCTGCTTCACATAATAAAAGATCATTTTTTCTGGAGTGTGTGTGTTCTAGACTTACAGCACCTTGCCCTAAGTTTTTTTTTCTGTCTACCTACCATAACCCTACTTTATTTGTATTAACTGATTTCTTGTCACTTTTGGAAACAGGACCGACCTTTGGGCCAAAGAGTTCTTCACCCTCTATCAGCACAGTCATGTGCCTTTGTCCTGCTGTAATGATAAACTCTCAGCGATACACATCCTAATTTTGACGTTCCTTGTGTATTTGAACATTGTGTTTATCTCTAGATGTTTTGATGCAGTTTGTTCATCTATGCGTTGACAAAGCTACATGAGAAAATGCAACAATACATGACATCTTATTGTGCTGTTGTTTGACTGTGTATTCCTTTAATGCATGAAGCCTGTCTTACACCACATCACCATGCTGTCTGAGTAGCAGGGGACACACGTTAACATCCCCTCCATCTCTTTCTCTTTTTACGCCTTTGTCCCATCGTCCGCAGAGACCTGCGCCGTGAACAACGGTGGCTGTGACAGGACGTGTAAAGACACAGCCACAGGGGTGCGCTGCAGTTGCACTGTGGGATTCACCCTACAGCCTGATGGCAAAACCTGCAAAGGTAAGAAAAGAAAACACACAGCAGTGTGTTTGCCCACTGTAAGGGTCAGTGGTGTACCGTTGCTGTTCACTGAGCATTCTGTGTTTGTGCGATGGCTGGTTTCAAGGTGACGCAGAGCTCCATCTCACAATTCACTTTACTTCTAGATGCTGCCAATCCAGTCCGGTCTCCTGTTTGAGTTTGCTGACAGGCATTACTCGCCTTCTTATGGTGCACTGGTGATGTCAGTGATGGTTGCATGAGAAGAAGGCCGCCCGAGCATAGGCCTTCACATCACTAACACATTATTATAGAGTTTTGGCTTTCCTCTAAACAAACTGAACGGCTGACTGTGGGCTCAAGCTCAGTCAAACACTGTTTTCTGCCCAAGGGCTGGATAGAACAGCAGGGACAGAGCTGTGAGGAGGCAGGAGAGGGTGTCCAGAGAGAGTGTTTAGACAAATGGACTGTTTTCTTACCTGCACTGTAACGTTTGTGCAAAGATGTGGAGCCTGAGGTTTGTGAGATAAATTCTGTAAAACGGTCATAGGTCCATTTAAAGCTTCATTGTTCACCATCCACATATCTACTCAGCAGTCATAGAAAATGAAGGGGTAGGGCAGGTCATCCAGTTAGCAGGGCTTCCAATTTGTCTAAAACCCCTGAGGTCTAGTGTCCTTGTCCAAGACATTGATGCCTAAGTTGCTCCTAGTATGATGTCTTTATGTTGCTTCCAATAATGACATCTATTCATCTATCAATTCGTTTTCCTAACCTCAGCAGCCTGAGCCTATCGCAGCTGTCATAAGGCAAGAGACGGGGTACACACAGGACAGGTCGCCAGTCTATCACAGGGCTTAATGACATCTACTAAATGTAAAAATTACCTCATGTGCAATCTTTTTCCAGCGTTAATGATGCTCAGTTGTATGTCCGTTGACCAAATTTTTTCCTCTTGTTGGAAACCTGTTCAGCAGAACCTAATATCTCAAACTATTAGTGCACTAGTGGTGATAGACTGGGTCATCCATGTTCTTACTTGGAGAATTACCCAGTGTTCTTCAGTAAAGGGTTCAAGTGTCAAGTTCAAATCTTTTTTTACAAACTTGTGATGCATTTACCTTCTTTAGATTGTTGCTAATCTTAACCTTTTAAAAATGCAAGAAGTGCTATCCGTACAGTAGATGTTCTATTTTGTAAAGCTACCTGTAGTAACTGGTAATGACAATAGAGCTATACGGTCCCTTAAACTGCTCCTCCTCTCTGAATGGATGGAGGGATGGAGCAATAGGGCACTGCTCTGCTCAACCAAACCCCACGTATGACACACGTATTCAATGAGACATAGGAGGCTTCATAGCAAATGAAGTGCAATTCTACTGAAAGCGGCACGACTAACAGAAGCGGGACGCTTGTGTGATGTGAGCATGCTTTTAGAAATTGTATAATACTGTCTCTGTATTTATGTGTGTGTGTCCTGAGGAGTGTGCACATGTGTGTATGTGAAACGAGTGTCAGGCAGGTTGAGAATGTGGCATGTAGGTGTGTGAAATCCTGGAGCCGGAGCTGTCTCGGGCCCGGCAGGCAGACGACGCGTCAGCAAACTTTGAGATGTTTGAACACTGAGGCCCACACTGGCCACTGTCTCTCCCTCTCTCTCTCTCTCACTGTCTCTATCCTTACCAGGACATACAGACAGCACCATCCAGCTGTAGATGCAGTAAATACAACAGCTGACCAGTTAACTTACGTGCTATCAATAGAAGAAATCATAGAAGAAAATGTAAAATATCACCTGATCAACGTGAAAACTGATTTGCTCATTAGCTATTTCGTTTGACTCTAGCTGTTGTACATCGGCTGACGGGATTGTTGCATGCTGGGAGAACATCTCGTCCACTGCTCTAATGTCAAGTTCAAGCTCAGCAGCTTACTTGAACACTTCCACTCTGTGTCCTCCAGTGATTTGTGGCCCTGACAGAACCCAGCATTTACACTGGTGGAAAAATGAAAAAGCCCCCCCCCTCTGTGTTTGGGCCTGAGTTGAGTGGGGAAGATTGATAGGTTCTCAGTCCAGCTGTGCCCAGCCCATATAATTTGGCTGTGGATAGCCCCCAGGCTTCATAAATCTCTGAGCAGGGATCAGTGCTGAGGGGAGCTGAGAGACAAAGAGCAGACAGTCCACATCCATCAGCATCTATCAACCGGCTACCCAGCAGGAAAGCACGTACTCAGACAAACATGCATTTCTCTGCACGTCAGATATCCTGTGACATCAGCGTTGCTGTTTGTAACCTAGTGAAAGCCAGACTGGAGACAAACACACCTATACTGTGACATCACCTGTCAGACAGGATGTGAGTTTTGCCTTTATAAGCCCAAATATTGTGTTCATACTTAACCCAACAATTCGTCCTTTAAACGGAGAGTCATCACATTGAATGGGTTGTGACCTCTAACTATCTGAAGATGGTCATCAACATTTCTATGTGCGGGACATGTCTGAGTTTTCCTTATCTCTGTGTCCCACGTGTTGAATGACCGGTGTACCACACGCAGCGGCATAAGAGGGGTCATGTGTGTGCTGCAAACTTTGTATCTGTGTTAACGTATCAACTCGGTCTTCCAGCACCAGACTTGAAGAGTTCATCTTCTCTCCCTAATACGATGAGTTTGTTCTTTAGTCCTTTCTTTATTGACGGGTTTCCTGTAACCTTGACAAGCGAGCACACACAAAAGTTGCGACGCGTTTGAGAATTAGCTTAATCAATATCTCCTGCTGAGGTCTTCACATGTGCGTCTCTGCACATGTGGGGCACGTCGACCCTGGTGGCACATGTAAACGCAGCAGTGTATTGTAGTTCACGTGTATAATTGCTGCCATTCAGCAGTTTACTAAACGTAGTAGTTAGAGACAAGAAAAGTGCCACACTGTGAGGTGGTCTCGTCTAATATGCCACTAAATTGCTTGATAGAGACAGACAGCTCCCCACCTCTCTGTCTTTCTCTTGCTCCATCCCTGTCTGGATCCACCTTGCTCTAAGACGAAGGACGTGCCCCGTCGTGCCTGTCTATCATAATCATTTCAATATAAACTATGTAGGGCATGTTTAAAACCCACCAGCGTGATGAACGCCCTTTCAACTGCACTGACAGACGCGATGGTTCAGCCTCAAATGATGATAGACAAACCAACCTGAGGAGGCGTTTCATCACAGGGCTCTCGTGCCGACAACCGGGTGAGGGAGAGAGAGACAGAGGGAGGGAAAGAGAGGAAGGAAGAAGATTTTTTTGAACAGTTTCCAGATGTTTGATTAGAAGGTGCACACTGGAGTTCACATGAGTTACTGTATACACTGTGTGCATGCGCGTATGTGTGTCCATGCATGCTTCTATTTTGGTGGATTAATTAGCGCACATTTAGTTGCAGGCTGGCCTGGATTTTGTGCACATACTTGTTCATGGAGGGCTTACTGTGTGTGTTTCTGTGGATAGCGTGTTATCGGTGCACTGTGCTGTACAGTGCACAGTGTGCATTGGCACCTTAGACACGTCCCCACTGGCCTGCATTCCTCCTATACCTGAAAAAAGCTGAAACCAAACACACTCACACACTCATGAGACAACGACACAAGATTTACCATTTGATGTTCAGTCACCAAGACGTTATAGACTTTTAACTAAGGGACCTAATCATCATGTAAGCATTGGTTCATATAAACACTTGCACAAACATAGATACACAACTATTTTTTACCTTCACAACTACATATCCCATTTTCAATAAAAACTCAAATCTAAATATGCTCACGACATGAACCACTTTGTACCACACTCTGTGGCATCAGTTTAAAAAGATTGTTTCTCAAAGCAAGACATTCAAGCCAACACGCTGCATTGCACGAGAACCCGCCATGCTACCGTGATGAGCTACATGGGCTTGGGAGTACTTTGCTTAACATAGTCTTCTGCTGCAACCTAAAACTCTCATTAGGCATGGAAGAAGCAAAATATTAGTTCTGCGCAAAAACACAGAGCATACCTGGTCTCTAGGCGCAAGGTCATGGCAGGTGAAAGACATGTCTTCCATGGTCAGTTGTTTCAGCTTACTTACAGTTAAAGGTGCAGAAGGTAGCATCAGTCAGGTGACTTGCATATGTGTGAAGGTACCATTGATATAAGGTGTATAATTGAATTTTACAGAGACGTATGCTGCCAAGACAATTACTTGTCTTGTCCAGGAAGTCAGTGGATGTTTCGGTTGGAACATGCCGAGCGACATTCAGTACAGTACAACAGTCCAAAACCCATAAAATCTTCCAAATGTCAAAGAATCCTGAGAATGCTTCGCATTGTTGCTTAGAAAGGCTGATCTTCTATCAATCAAACTATTCATTCTCAGTAAAATACCAGACAGACTAATCTGGTAGAGGCTCCCTCACCTTACATGACTGCTGAAAGGCCTACCGTCTCTACTTCGGCTTAACCGGGTCCAGATCACTGGCTGCGTAACTGTAGCAGAAAACTGAGAGTTTCCCTTGGCTCACATGCATACGTGGACTGTTTGTTAAACAGATTTGCGTGCTGGGATCATTTCATACCTGAATAAATACACTCTGCCTCCCGACCTGATGTCTGTCCGCTCCACTGGCAACATCCTTAGAAGAAAACTGACGCTGTCCAAGAAAACTGGATCCGCTGTATGCTTTCCGTAATTATTTGTAGAGGTTCGGGTTTCTGCAAATGTATTACATTTAATTGCTTTTTACTGCAAATATTTGGTAAAACTACACAGCTCCTATCCACTGGGTGCAGCTCGTACCTCTAGGGTACACACACACATACACACAAAGTCTAAATAAAGTGACAACAGGTTTCTTCCTGGTTGGTTTGGTTCAGTTTTTTCAATCTTCTACCTTTCTCACAGGAGGAAGATAGACAGATGAGGCTTTTACGTAGCAGCCAGACCTGTGCTTGACCTTTTGGGTGCTCAGATCAGAGGTGAAACGTTTGGGATGATTTACAGCACAGTACTGATCAATCAGGTCAGTCATTAGGTCTTTATCAGGCAGCTGAGCCCAACAGCAGAATCAGGGTCTCAGCTAGAGTCAGGTTTCTCATTCCAAACACTTTACTTCTCGCTTGTTTCTTTTGGCTGTGGTGGATGTTAGCCATCTCGTTTGGCCTGCAGCTTCCTCTGCAGCCAGAAATTAATTTCCAAAATATCAACCCTGGAAGAAAAAAAAATCCCTGGAGATCACCTTTCAACTGCCAGTAGATTCAATTCAAATTCCATCGCGTAGGAGTTTGAATGTTTGGGTTATGGAGAAACTGTTAAAAGATGCCAGAACAGATTTGACAGGCCCGTGGGAGACTTCTAATCAATTACTCAGCGTCACATCAAGCAAACCTTTCAGCGCAGTGGATTTGAAGCCCTAGAAGGCCCAAGGGTTTTCACAGTGGAGCACACAGCTAACTCAGCTAGGTCATCACAGCTACAGCATCCACTGCATCCATCCTACAGCACTGAATCCCTGGACTAGGACTACATACAGTAGTGTGAGACAACAACATTTGAGGATGCATAATGGGTACATGTGATATATATACTGTATGTATTATGAAGCATGTTAGAGCTGTGGCATCCCAGGTTGACATTGAACTACAGGTGGCTAAAATGAACTCACGTTGTCTTTGTCTGGAACTAAAAGTGGCACAAGGCACTCTGGTAGCTCAGTGGTTAAGACAGCGGGATCGATTCCCCCATACCAGCAGTGTCCCTGAGCAAGACACTAAGCGCTAGTTCCCTGAGTGCCGCCTGTGGCTGCTCAAATGCAGAGAATAAATTTTGTTGTAACATGTGAAAAACTGTATCGACAATAAAACTGATTCTTCCTCTAAATGCCAGCAGGTGGCGATAGTATGTATCCGTCATTCTAAAGAGGAAAGTAGAAGAAGACCTAGATGGATAGCTACTTCTAAATGAGAATATGTCAAGAGGTTATACACAGCATTTTGGTCTGTTTTGTGTCATGAGTCACTGAGCTGAAGTTTCAGCCAGAGTGGACCACTGATTAAAGAAACTGAAACAGCTAAAATGCAAAAACTAAAGTGATTGACGCTCTCTGAAGACTGACATATAGCTTGGTGTGTCAGATCCCTTGCATCACTTGGAGTAAAGATTTGAGACTGGAACCTACTTCAGGTACTCCTGTACCGATCTCATGTCAATCTTTTTCTACACTGGCTGGAGAATTAGCACCGCCACCTGTTTCTCTCTGCCGACAAATCAACTTCAGTCACATGTGGTCTTTGCACATAATCTGTATATTTATCTGAAAATTGGGTAAGCCATAACAAAATCTGGATGAAACCGTGCTTAATGTCAAACATAAAATGAACATACTGTCCTTTCATTGATCTCCATTAAATACTCTTTCTTTGCAGAGGCCATGTGATGTTTGGGAACATAAAATGTGCTTTCTGAATAATGGAAACATGGTTCCTTGTGTTTTACATTAAATTATGTGACACTGACAGCATTTAGGCCAATAATGGAAAAACTGAAACTGAGTATCACAAATAAATATGTCAAAGTGTGTATTTCCCCTAAAAAAGCACTTCAGACCAGCGTGTCACCTCAACAAGCATTTTCTACCATAGTTTCAGACATGATTCGATGTGTTCCTTTGAAAAAGCACCTTACGCTGATAACTCTTTAACTCCTGCAAACTGTGATGGCAGCATATGGCCTGGTTTCCGACAGCCTGTGATTCCAAGTGTCTGGTAGAGCTGCGAGGCATTTAGAGACATAATTCTCTAGCGTAAATGTCAGTGGTGGCATTGACATATACATATAGTCATGGTGCATACAGAATCAATCCTAACAGTTCCAGCCACAGCTCAAGGTTTCTTCTTATTCTAAGAAAATAAATGAAATGATTCTCAGATGTACTTTTGCTGTGTGCTGCTAGGTAAACGTTGGCATGAGAGAACTACAGTAGGATGTTACCAGAAAACACAATAACCACTAATGACACACATCTTTCCTCATGTGCCTTTCCACGATGATCTACAAATGTCTTTCAGTCGTTTGAAAGACATTCACGTTGCTGTAAAATGCTTGGTTCAGGTACATCATTTGCAGTACAAATACAGAAGAGATGGTGCATAAGAAAACCCCAGTGCCCCTGTTGATTCCCTCTGCACCCACGCTGTCTCCTTATCATTTCAAGATGTGCGGAGGCTTAATATATTTATTTAAGCTCAAAGCTTATTTAAGCTCCAGTAAAGGTAATTATATACTCCGTTATAAAGCTCAGACATCCCCCAGAGTGGCCATTAAGTGAGGGTGTTTCTGCCAGTGCTTGTGGCTGCCAGAATAATTACAAAGCTGTGTGTCTACGCTGGGGTGGTATCCACTGCTTTTACATAATCATCAGACGCAAAGACAATGTGGGCAGGGAGGGAATGATGTTGTTTGTTAGATGTACGACTTTGCTTTATCCAATTCTTTGGTTGAGTGATCCTTTAAATAATTCCCTGCAGGAAGACACGATACACTATTTGTCACTTTAAACCTTTTTAGTTCTTAAGGAATTCAAGCATGTAGTGATTGTAACCTGAAAGCAGAAAGGCACATGGAACAGCTCAACACGCTGCAGAAAGGAACAGGGAAATGACTGTGGTTCATTAGAAAACTGGCGCTGCAGGTTAGACAAGAGACAATAGAGCACGAAAGGAGAAACCAATAAATTATATAAAGGAGGGAGAGAGAAGTTAAATTGAGCGAATCAAGCTAAATGGCTCTCTCCTGGTATAACATCACATTTTGGGATGACAGACACATAAATATACTTCGATGCTGTTACCCTGAACCCCATTCTCTTCCCAGTGACCACGGGGAAATCCGTTTCAAACGAGCCAGATGGAGGAACAATCCCCTGAAAAGGCTGCTGACAGGGCTCAGCAGCACATCCAATTTGCTACATTTTCACCACGGCGTGCAGCCAGCTCGTTATGGATTCCTGTCTCGGCTCCATATTTAGATGAAGTCTTCATTCAGCAGAAGCTCCCTGAGGAAACCGAGTGAGACAGGATAAAGCCACGGAGTCCTCCGTCTGCCCTGATGGAAAAACACAGTAGCTGAGTTACTTGTTTTATAAAGGCTCCATCACGCTCCACTGAAGCCCTTTGAAAGGCTGTGTTGATTGGACCTCTCTATGCTCTCGTCAACTCCTGACCTTTATAAACGGGTCTAAATTGACCAAGCTACTCACTACGTGACCATTAGCCATCCTGCTTATTCTGTTAGGGAGTGTGAGAGGACCAGAGGCACGTGAGAGGTGGCATACACCTGGACAGGCCTTCACTTTATCACGGGACAGCTACATACCAAACTTGATAAGCACCTGTTTGGTAATGATGGACGACGGGTTCTGTGAATCTACAGGCAGCTAGGATACATCTTCTGAGAAATTCATCATGTTGTCAGGACATAAAGTGGAAGTGGACACTCTCTAGTGCTGACCTGCTTGACTTACTCTCCAAATAAAGGGGTTAGTTTTTAATCCCTCACAGTTCAATCAAAAAGGGCTTAGACTGTTGACTGCTTTCACCCTTCATTCATTCTTGCAGGTCTTTTGCCGCACACATTCTCCCATCTGGCTCATTTTAGAAATGACATTTAAAATTCACGTTTTTTGAATATTCACTGATTCATCAGATACATGTAGAACCCATGTTTGGGTTCATCTGAGGGCACCGTAGTCTGGATGAGGTTGGAGGGTTGGAATTTGTGAAATCAGATCTCCCAGCAGGTTTTCCATTGGAGCTGAACATGCTGCCTCTTTATTAGAATACAATCTCTGCCTCTGGATTGTTGAACCACACCTGGGCTGGAGCTCAGGTATCGAGGTTTAATTCCATGAAGATAAGCAGACACTTTCATCCTGGACCACGAGTCAGTGGGACTGTCACCATCCTTACATGAAACTTTACATTGCTTAACTTGTTGTGTTTGTATGTGTGTGTGTGTGTGTGGGGGGGGGGGGGGGGCACTCTCACCACATTTTTTTTTTAAGACGTATTAAACTGTTTGCGCTTA
>JAUMHF010000015.1:984645-1025370 GCA_032359275.1 Microctenopoma steveboyesi | reverse complement strand
CCCCCCCCCCCCCCCCCCCCCCCACTCTCACCACATGTTTTGTTTCAGACGTATGAAACTGTGTGCGCTTATCTCCTGCCTGTTTTCCATGTGTGTGTTCTCTCACCCAGACATTGACGAATGCCAGGAGAACAACGGAGGCTGCGATCACTACTGCAGGAACACAGTGGGCTCCTTCGAATGCAGCTGTCAAAAGGGTCACAAACTGCTCACTGACGAACGGTCATGCCAAGGTCAGCGACTATCAGTGTCAGTCTCTCACAGCTTCTCACTCTGGAAACTAAACTCAAAATCTAAACCTCAAAATCTTTGCTCGGGTCAGATAGGAAAATGTATGAGTTGATGCAGTCCAGTGTTTGTTGTTGGTACAATGTGCAGTTTGCTGTGACTTCCTCTTCGAGCTCTATGCAGTGTACATGTACACGCCTCCTTCTGATCAGTGCATATGTCAAGACCAAAGGTGGATTCCTGGTTACAAGTCATGGCAAGTTAGACAGAGGAGTAGACAAACACAAAATTATTTTATTAACAACAAAACCCAGAGGTGCTTCTGTCGCCGGCCCAAAGCCACCAAACACTGTTTATGCATGCATGTATATGAATCGGATTAACAGTGCATCATCGGTCATGCCTTGCAGTCTGTGATTATGTGGTGTTGAGTGTTGTTAGCCACATCACAGCATCGTCGCCTATTTCTGACGCACCTTTACGGCTGTGCCAGGTTAGTCCTTACCACTGACAACTGGCCTGTTCAGCATGACCTTAAAATGAAATGTAATGTTTAATCTGTCAGCTCTTTCTGTGCCCGTGAGCCTTTCCAGAGAAAACAGCTCCTGGGGATACACTGCATGCCATGTGCAGAGCATTTGCCAGAACTGACTAAGAAACCAAAGCAACAAGATTGATTGTTTGCCATAGCTGCATAAGCAATTTCCACAAATGAGTCGCTCTATTTCTAAATGTTTAGAAAAGCAGAGATAGAGAGGTGCTGTCAACACTGTTGTCACTGTCAAAACGCCTTATCATAACCGACAGGGCGTGTCACCGAAGGAAACCAGCATTTTCTGTGTTCTTTTTACCCTTAACAGTTGTAGGCAGCTCGTATGAGTCAGGCTCAGTGTATGTAAACTCTGCTTGTGGGCTAGTTCAGCTATTCCTAAGTCCTCACATGGACAGTTTCCTGGAGTATTTACTGAGCCAACATCCAGGACTTTAACAACTTCTTCCCCATGACAAACTCCATTATAACACATCTTATTTTTAGCTCCCGTTAAGCCCCGTGGTACAGCCTGAAATAAACCAGGTGAGCTTGAAGCGCTGCTATCATTCCTGACAGGCTGATATTTGGAGCTTGATGCGTGTACATAAACACATGCACACTCATGCACCCAACCTCAGTTCAGGTCACTTATTCCGGATTTCTTGTTTATCATGATGTCTGTGTGATGAATCAGATGATGTCCTTGTTTGTCTTTAAATGAGTCAGTTGCTTTTTTCTGTGAACCACTCATCCCGCTTCATCTCATACGGCAGCATCACATAATGCGGCTACCCATTTGGCGCCTAAGGAAGACCTTTAAGGGGCAATGGGGTTGCCTGATTCAGGTTGAACTAATCCAGTTGTCTTTACGCGTCACATCAATCAGACCATGATGTCTCCGCTCTGTAACTGATCCTTTGGATGAGAGTGTTGGTATCGTAACGTTCCTGCTGAACACTCAACCTCTGAAGCTCTTTGCAGCCAGTGCCACAGAAACCTTCTTAAAGCATTTTACAGAGCGCTACACTAATTCTATCATTGACTTTATGAGCTATAAAGATGTTGTATATTGTAGCCAGCACACAGTGAGTATTTTTATTAGACATTGTTTGGTAGAAAACCTGGTGAGTGGCAGCGTTGACATCATCTGCTGCTCTGTGTTTGTGTCTCCATAAGACATTGACGAGTGCTCCTTCGAAAGAACCTGCGACCACACCTGCATCAACTACCCCGGAAGCTTCGAGTGCCTGTGCAACAGGGGATACATCCTTTACGGCCTGACTCACTGTGGAGGTGAGGGCATGCTCAGTTCAGTTTCAGGCTGGGATACATACAAGAAACCGCAGCCTGGAACTAGCTACTTGGCACAGCTGATGTGTGCAATGCTGCTTCTCAGAGTGTGAAAGTGAAGGGTCACTGAGCGTGTGCAGACGGCTGCTGCTGCTGAAAGCACTCCTCCACCTCAGTGCCCTTCACTTACTTTGAAAAACTCTGTTTCTGTGTGCTTTGTGTGTGTTTGACTGTGGGCTGTCACACACCTGTAGCTCTGTCAACACCTAGCTCTGACTGTCCTGGTGTTGTGCTCGCTGACGTCACTGACGGAAAGCTACAGTCGTCCTGATGTCAGCTGCAGCATGCTGATGATTAAGGAGTTGGAGCAGCAGAGGTGTTGTTTGAGCCTCTTTCTTTTCCGTTTCATTCCTGACTGCTGTGACGAGCATTACTGGCTCCGTCCACAGGAGGACGCCAGGAACCTGTGACAGCATCCAAACTGTTTTGATTGGACAGACTGAGAGACATAGGGACTACCCCCCCCCCTCACTGTCCCTTGGTTTTTGAATGCACAGCTGCTAGAATCACATGTCCTGTGAACAGCTGTCTTGTCTTGACTTGTCTTGTCTTGACTTGTCTTGCTCTGTGTGGTGGTGTCTCAGATGTAGATGAATGCAGCATCAACAATGGAAGCTGTGAGCATGGCTGCATGAACACCCAGGGCAGCTACGAGTGTGTGTGTCCACCTGGACAGAAACTCCACTGGAACAAGAAGGATTGCATTGGTAAGCACCAACTCTGAGTGTGAGTGTATGTGTGTGTGCGTATCCATCCCAGGTGGTTGTCATGGTGATGTGACTCTTTGTGCTCCTCAGAGGCGGTGAAATGTCTGCCCAACGGGAAGCCAGCACCCCGAGCCCAGCTGACCTGCACCAAAAGCAGTGGAGCAGAGGTCTGCTCATTATCCTGCCCCTCCAACGCCCTCTTCCTCGCAGGTACATCAATACACACACACACACAAGTGTTTGTATAGATGTGAGGACATGACATAATGACAGGGGTCATCAGCACTCTGACCTGTCTGTCAGTCATGTTGACCCCCGACCCGTCCACCACCAGGGGCTGTTATACATTTCCACTAATCTTTACATTCAGCCAACACGTGTGATGACAGTCAGAGAGAAGTGCCATGAGAAGTTTTAAAGTATTATTGTTGCGACTGATCATAATTATTGGTGCTGACTCTACCATCACAGCTTTAGGAATGACAGCATTGGTTTACTGGTCTACCACTTTGCTCCAACCAGAAATAACTCCAGGGATTTTGGATTGATTGACTTGAAATTAAGTAGAGACGCGGATGTTTTGGTGACTCCCTCACTTTTGCACTATTGACGCCATGAGGTTTTTAAAAATATTAACTGGTTTTTGCTTTGACGTACATTAAGTGCAATCAAACCACATAAGAGCTAGATGTCATCCAAAACTGGAAGAGTATCCCTTTAAAAAACAGCTAAAAGCAGGTTTAGAAGAATTCTTTGGTTTATCACCAAATATCTGAGATACTACTAACAGCCACACAAGAGACTACTTCTACTACTCTGTCCTTTTTGGAAGAGCTCCCTCTGCCTGGAGCAACTCTAAAATCCAAACTGTGATTAGAGGCGGTCAAGCTACCTCTGTAGCGTACATTAAATGCTTTAACATACACAGGTGTCTGGTTCAGACATGCTTGATGGTTCACCCCACACACAGTTACCCTGCAGCGACACGGCACTGGAGCTAATCACTGCTAATCTACTGAATGGTTTTGAATACACTGGGTGAGCTGCAGCTCAGTGTCCGTGTCATCATGTCACCGTGGAAGATATTTACAGCGAAGACACAAATCTTTCTATTTGTAATATCTGTGGGACCAATATACCCTAATGTAAGTACATCATACTTTTACTTTTTTACATTAAAAAAAGGTTTGTCCAGGAACCTTTTATTTTGAGATTTGTTCTATTAAGAGAGACAGAAAATTTGAAAATTCGAAGATTATAAATGCGGTCAAAAAAGTTACAAAAATGTTTACTTCTAGATATAGGTCTTAAATTGGAAAATAGGATACTCCATCATTAAAAAAGTCTGAAACCTGCAAAATCTGAAAGTTGCAATCGATGCATCTTCTAATTGTTAATGCAATTTGTCTGAAACTGGATAGTTTCAGCACTAGAACTCAAACATTTGCTTCCACTGCTATGCAGATGATACTCAGTTATATCTGTGAGAGATACTTCATTCTTAACCACAAGACAAAGTTGCAAAGGCAACTATCAGTTATTATTACTCTATTTCCCATGTTTCAGCTGCTTGTGAACTTTAGATTTGACTTCAGAGCACCTCATCTCACCTGTAATATAATACTGATCTTCTCTCTCTAGTCTGGCCTGTAGCACAAGATCTGTGGTATTATGTTTGTGCCAAATTGTCAAGCACATAACACAACGTCCTGAGCACAGGAAAGTGGTTTTTCACAGACACAAATAATATTTTTGATATTTGATACTTTCTTTACTTTACTATCCTAAGCAAGCAAAATGGATTCTGATTGCTCAACTTTGCCCATATGCTCTTTCAGCTTTGGCACGAATTGCACACAAAGCCAGGCACAAAGAGTGTTTGAGAAAGTGAGTAATGGGAATAAGGAATAAGTGAGAGGGGGAAAGTCACAGAGATTTCTAATGCATTTATTTTGCATTTGATTTTATTTGAGCATGATAATGGAAAGTATGCAGATACAATTATGGGGTCTTTGTATATATAATTTGTGTACATGCAGAAACCTCCAGACAGTCTTGTTGTATAATGTAATACAGATCCGCTGACTAGTTCAGGCTAATGTAAATAAGCTAAATGTTTATTTAATTATTAGATGTATATTCTCATCAATAACTTCTGTTTAGTACACTAATTGCAAACAACAACATACTGAAGCTTACATTGTGAAAAAAAGTTGGTCACCCAGCACATAGCACTCGTTCTCATACGGGCACCGTTGCTGCCCTCTGGTGGTGGGAGTGCGCAGTCACAGCTCTCCGTTTCACCTCTCCATACCCCTGATGCTTCATGAAGGCACTCGTACTCTTTTTAGGCTCCTCAGGAGGCTCTCCACTCAGACTAATGTGTTTTACACTCTTCGTGGTTTTATTGGCACGAGTCGTCCCGGCAGTTTGGCTGGCACCCCTGCTTCTCCCCCTGCAATAGTACTTAACACACATCTGTAAATCGATTGCATTCTTTGATCACAGCATTTTTTTCCATATTATGGCCCTTGCTGCGTTTGACTTGGCGGCAATTGTGTGAGAATGAGGGATAGCTCTCAGACAAAGTGAAATATTTGTTTTTCTGTCTTTTTGGAGTTCATGTTAAATTTAGGGGGGGGACATGAAAATTCCTGTGGCTGAATGTAACCCAAACTCTTTTTTGATCTCTTTTTTTACTTTTATGACCTCTGAAGGTTTTAGCCCTTATTTCTGGCGGCCTGGTAGCTCAGTGGTTAAGGCAGGGGGCTGGGATGCAGGAATAGCAGGATCGATTCCCAGCTGAGGCACCCAGCCCATCCCCCATACCAGGTGTGTCCCTGAGCGAGACACCCAGCGCTTGCTCCCCGAGCGCCACCTGTGGCTGCTCACTGCTCCCCCCAAGGGGGGATGGGTCAAATGCAGAAAATACATTTCATTGTAACATATAAAAAATGTATTCAATGACAATAAAGTTGATTCTTCTTCTGACTTTGAATGCATTTGTCTGTGTGCATGACCAGAGGGAGACTGACTCATAGGGCCACATGTCTGCCTGCTTCCTCGGTTGCAAGTTGTTTAGATAAAACCATCTTTCATTACTACGTGTGTGTTTGCAGTAGACTAATATGCACATGTGCACTTCTGTGTGTTTCTTGCAGACTCAGAGAACAGCTACACACTTAGCTGTGGAGTGCCAGTTCAATCTGCTAAAGGCCCTCAGAAGAGGAATGCCACCACTGCCATACCCACCTGTGCAGGTACAGTAGGCAAAGTATGATGGAAAATGTGATTCAAAGATGGAAGATGGTCACACCCAAAGAGACCATTCTCAAACTTAACATGCACATTAACAGGAGAGAGACGGAAACACTGAAGGAGACAATCAACCCAATTACCACACATACACAAAGTGATCTCTATGAGAAAGAAATACATTTCCTGCATTCATTTCCTTTCATGTTGGGATCATGTCTATGCAGAAACGGGTGTCCGTGCAGAGAGCGATAACATCAGTTACCATGTCATGTCATGTTTAACAGTGGCCTATTCTGTTTCTGCTGTGTAAAGACACGCTGATGTCACCCGTCAAACAGAAGGCCAGGTTTAAGATCAAAGATGCCAAGTGTCACCTGAGGCCCCGCAACAAGGAGAAACACAGGGATTCCTCCAAGCAGAACCTGCAAGGTAAAGATCACAACGTGGTCCACGGGATCACACAGCACCACTCGTCGTGAGAACTGATCGCATCTCTTCTCCCTCTTCACCAGGTGGCCAGTTCCTCTGCACGGACGACTGCCAAGTAGCTTTTGTCAACCTCAAGTGCGACTCATCCAAAAAGCGCCGGCGGGGACGCAAGTCCCCTTCGAAAGAGGTTTCCCACATCACAGCTGAGTTTGAGATGGAGATGAAGGAGGAGGAAGCCTCAGGTGTGGTGTTCTTTTCTCACGTGTCTCACCTAACTAGAAACAGATCTGTCGAGCTAGAACAGGACGGCACGCAGGAACTAACTCAATGTCTGCCTCAGATTCCTGCAATGTGGACTGTGTGCGAGAGAAAATGAAGCAGAAGCTGCAGAGTGCCATGCGGACACTCAGGAAGTCCATCAACAAACAGCAGTTCTACATCCAGTTCTCGGGGACGGAGTACGAGGTGGCTCAGAAACCATCAAGGGTACCTGAGTCCTGCAGCACTGGACAGGTCCTGCGAGATGGAAAGTGTGGTAAGTCTGAAGTTTAACCAGCTGGTACATGGTGTCACAGTGTCCTCGTAGAGGAAGCACTCACCTGTGTCTTCCTACTCAGTGAGCTGTGGCGCAGGGACCTTCTACAGCGGAGAGCAGGAGCAGTGTGTCCAGTGTCCTCCTGGCACGTACCAGGACACAGTCGGTCAGCTGTCCTGTGAGCCATGTCCCAGCACTGAAGGCCAGGGTATTGCTGGAGCCAAGAACGTGTCTCAGTGTGGAGGTAACTCATCACCCTGTCAGAGAAACAAGTTTCCTCTCTAAGTATGCATGGGAAATGTAATGGAAGGCGCCACCTTGTGGTCATTAAAGCAAACTGTATCTGAGCTACAGCCACGAGAGAGCATCACAGATCACTATTTTATACTGTACATATTTTGTAATAGGTTAGAACTAGAAGGAAACATGTTTTGAACTGTAAACAGTTTAAACAACTGTGATTTCTTCTGTCCTTCCCTCAGGACAGTGTCCAGCAGGATATTACTCTGCTGACGGGTTTCATCCGTGCCAGCCCTGTCCACTGGGCTCCTACCAGCCTGAACCAGGCCGAGTACTCTGCTTTCCCTGCGGAGGAGGCCTCATGACCAAGTATGAAGGATCCGTCTCATTCAGGGACTGTGAAGCCAAAGGTGAGTTCTGCTTTGTGCCTTCGCAGACAGGTTCCATCTCCATGTCTAGTGCACGTGTGTTTGTACGCTTTAATGGTATCAACCTCTCTTAAGTCTGCACTGTTTGATGACGTCAGCATTTTATAATAAGCTGGCAGATGAGAAAGATGAAGTTATGCGTGATAAGGTAATTCGAACAGGGTTTGGTGATTTCGGAACATTCCTGTCCACAGATCTGTGATGTAGCGTACGCTCATAGTTTGTCGCTGTTCGTCAGTTTCGTGCTGGGACATCACTGACTCTTTGCTTTACCTCTTCAGTGCACTGCGCGCCCGGACATTACTATAACTCCAGCACGCACCGCTGCATCCGCTGCCCAGCAGGAACCTACCAGTCGGAGTTTGGGCAGAACTACTGCATCACCTGCCCCGGGAACACCACCACTGACTTTGATGGTGCCACCAATGTCTCCCACTGCAAAAGTAAACCTGCCGATTCCAACTAGTGTTAGAATATTTTGACTGATTGAGTGCCACTCGAAAGTCGGTATTAGACAGTGGTGCATTATTTTGTCCTCAGACCAGCTGTGTGGAGGTGAGCTGGGAGAATACACAGGCTACATCGAGTCTCCTAATTACCCCGGAGATTACCCATCCAACGTGGACTGTGTCTGGACCATCAACCCACCACATAAGAGGCGGATCCTCATCGTGGTACCAGAGATCTTCCTCCCTATTGAGGATGAGTGTGGAGATGTGCTGGTCATGAGGAAGAGTGGTAAATCAGTATATATAAAGTGGTACTTGATTACTTGAACTTGTTTAGGACAACTAGAATTCTAACATGTGTGTGCTTCCAGCCCTGCCCACCTCCATCACTACATACGAGACGTGTCAGACCTATGAGCGGCCCATCGCCTTCACCTCACGCTCTCGCAAGCTCTGGATCCAGTTTAAGTCCAACGAGGGTAACAGCGGCAAAGGCTTCCAAGTTCCATATGTTACCTATGATGGTGAGTCCAAACTGTCATTCGCCTTCTCTAAGCAAGTCATGTAGAACCTGCTGGGAGCTTTTTTTAATTCTTTTGTGTTCCAGAGGACTACCAGCAGCTCATAGAGGACATAGTGCGAGATGGCAGGCTTTACGCCTCTGAGAACCACCAAGAGATACTCAAGGTACTAAAGCACAATTCACATTAGCAGTGGAATGACTCCTAGAATTTGGTTCGTCATTTCATTTAGACTGGAAAACAAAAGTTAATCTTTACTCTCTATGTTTTTCTTACAGGACAAGAAGCTAATTAAAGCCTTGTTTGATGTGCTTGCCCACCCCCAGAACTACTTCAGGTACACAGTACAGGAGTCAAAAGAGATGTTCCCGCGCTCCTTCATCAAGCTGCTGCGCTCTAAAGTCACTAGGTTTCTACGGCCGTACAAATAGACGGCGCCGCTCCACAGTCCTGCTAAAGACCCCTGTAATCCTGCATCCAACTCCAGCAACTCAAATGTAACACCCCCCACCCCCGATGCCCAAGACTTCTAAAACATCTCCTGTATGTGTCCTCAATTCTGTTCGCCACATGATGCCTTTCCTACACTTTGACCCCTTTGATAGTAATGCTGATTCGATTACAGTCCATTCTCCACTTAGTGCAACTTTCTATAAGGTTTGACCGATTGACACCTTTCCAGTGTTGATAGTTTTATAATGTAGCAGAAGATTCCTGATATGTGTACATATTGTCTCTTTCAACCCCCCCCCACACACACACACATACCCACCTGTGTGGTCCAAGTTCAGACTCAATATTAAAACTCCATTGTATATTTTCAAAAAACAACAAATATACATATATATATATATATACATATATATATATGTATATATATACATATATAAGCCTGCAGAGAGACAGATTCTGCTAATCTTTTCACTTAGAAGTTGTTTTCTTCGTTATCCACATTCAGTTGATTGAGAAACTGTTAGAGTAGCTATTATGAGTCACTAACAAATGTTATTTTACATTTTGTGTATATGTGTGATGGCTTCGCGGTCCTCGGCCCTATTTCATATTTAACAGACAGAAAGACAACTTCTAAAAAAGTTAGACTACTGCTTTCAAATAGTGTGAAGAATGAATATGTCATTAAATATACATTCCTACAGACCTTGACATCAAACCAATATATCGGTCAAACCCTATGTCTCCTTCTCAGCCAACCTTTCCCACAGTTCTGCACCTTCTCTAATCATTTCCTCCACCTCTCATTGTATTTTGATCAGCTTTGCTTTCTGTATTATTATTTTGTTTTTGTAATATTTATACTGAATACGTGAGAACTTGCAGAAGCTCACGGCACAGGCGTCACAGGTGCGATGACCTGAATTTCCTTTACTGGCCCTTGGTTGTGCACGAGACAGAGACGACAAAGTGATCAGTGCACTTAAAACAAATTTTAACATTTAAAACGAAATGTTAAAAGTGGGAAATCTGAAGCATTCCAGCTCAGTGGGTGCTTGTTCAATTGCAGCACAGGGACAGATCAAACGGGGTGAATTAGAAAGTCTAAGTTGTAATTTTGTTAAATAAAAAGAGAGATTTATAACAAGATGAGATAAACTACCTGCAAGTAACAGACTGTTACTTTAGAGAGAAATGTATGTGATGTAACTAATATTTGGAACTTTAATTGCACTTGAATGTTACATTTTAAACCGAGAAAAAAAAGGATGTAAGTTACGTATTTGTTACCTTTTTTGTGTTGTTTTAAAATGTGCCACACATGGCAGTGATGAGAGACACACAGCTGTGGCTCCCACTCTGTAGCATACAGTTCCCCCACTCGATCCCACACACACACACACACACAGACAGACAGCGTGAGGCGACTTAAGCACGTCAAAACCCGAGGCTGGATCGCTCTAACCATCACAGCTTGTCAGCGTTGTCACTGCCCTGTCCTGCTTCATCCCTTAAACATGTCCGACAGCTGCCAGAGAGAAGAAGCGTCACCATAAATGCTTCTTGTATGATGGCACCACATACATACAGCACTACTATAATATATATCTGTCTTTACAATACCTAACGTGCATTCACCCACCTGCATCTCTTTCCATTCATTTGAAGTGTAGTGTCTATACTACGCTTTTATTTTGTAACCCATCTAAATGTCTATCGGGTCCTATACTGTTTACTGAAGATGGACTTGTGTATCCCTATATCAGCACAATGCAACTGGAGTTGGAAAACAGTGTGACTGGAGGTGAATGTGATGGCATCAACACAGTCTGATGAAGAGGCATCTCCCGCCTGCGTGTTCGTAGCACCTGTAGCTTCAAGGCAGTGAACTCTGGTTGTGTGTTGTATTGCTAATAAAGAAGCTAGCTTCCCCTGACACATGGTAGTACGCATATGGAAAGTGTTCAACAATCCTGTGTCATAAGCGGTTTCTACTCTTTGTGCTGGGCACAATGAAAACAAGGGAGTGTCAAAGCCCAATAATTCTGAATTGACCCGCTCCAGATTTCCTACATTCAGTTTATGTCAGCAGCTGTGGAAATGAACTTTGTCATAATTAGTCGATCATGAGTAACAGTCCATGCTGACCACTGGTCTGATGCAAACAGTAGGGTTGTTTGGTTCATTCTTTGTCTATTTTTTTGTGTTTTGGCCTTTTATTCTGTCCCTGAACGCCTCATAGCACAGCGTTCAGAAGCCAATAAGCAAACAGCGTCCTCACCAGCAGCTTCATTTATTAGTGGTTTTGGAAATTTGAACTCCATCAGCTGATGGAGATGACACAAACACAAACAAAGACCACAGTGGCTACTTGGGGCAGAAATGATGCTTCAGAGGTGAACTCACACTCACATTTGATTTGACAGTCCGACAATATAGCAGAAAACCAGATCAAAGCACAAAAGACCATTTTCATAGTGAACTGAAATGAAACCAACAGCTTGGAGTGTGGACATCGATCAGAACACTCTGGAAATCAGTGTTTGGTATTAGTGGGCTGAAGCAGGCAAAACTGCACATGTGGTCCTGCTCAGTACTGAGCTGGTCACAGTTTGGGGATTGATTCCAAAATAACATAATAAATAGAAATCCTCTTTTAGGATGTGTATTTACAGGCGGTGGCTGAGAAAGACCTGCTCTCTCTAACAGTGAGGTCAGTGGATCAGCCGAGTACTAGATAGAAAGTCTCCGGGTCTCATTGCTAGAAAACGCCGCCACACAGACAAATTATGTTACAGCTGTCCAATCTGAGTGTTATGAGAAAAAGATGAAATGCTCTAAAAGGTTTTTTTTGTTTTGTTATTTTCTAAGAATGTATTCTGTTGTGAATGGGTGGGTGCATGTGGCTGTGTCTGAGTGTGCGTGTGTCTGGACAGCGAGCGTGCACGTGTGTGTGTGTGTGTGCGCAGTGAGTGTTTGTGTTGGGCGCTTGTGACGGAGAAAGACACTATGTATGTGTGTGCTTTATTCCATTTTGTAGAGGAGTAATTTTAACGTTTGTGTTAGTCGGTTGTACCCAAAGAGAGAACGTGTAACACAGTGTTGTGCCATTGTTCGGTCCACAGAACTCCAGTACTGAACAAATTAAATAAAACAGTAGCAGAAAACAGACCCCAGTCATGTCTTTTGTGTGTGTGAGTGTGTGTGTGTAGTCATGCACAGAGAAGCGTTTTCTATCTGCTCATTACATCTCTTATCTCTCCTCAGACATATCTTTCCTCCGTGTGACACTGCACACAGCCGGCCTCAAGTGTGCTTATGGAGAATTCAGCTGACACTGCTAATAGCGTTCTTATCTTTAAGCAACACAATCTGGGCAGCACAAATGGAAGCTACATCAAAAACACTCATTATCATTCACACTGGAAGGCGTTTTTTTTTTATTGAAATTCTCTTTCTTTGTCTTATTTTCCTTAAAATAAGAAGCGACGTGTCTCTGGACTCGAACATCTAGAAGCTTTCAGTAAACCCCTCAGTGGACACAAACAGAACAATTAGAAGGATTTACTCAGTGCAAGCATTTATTATTAATTATATACCTAATGTACTTACTGGTTGATTCTAGTGCGTGTATGAATGGACTCATACTGTCACCGGTGTAAAAAAACAGCCCAAAGCTTGATGCTCTGTCTACAGTATTTCACCAGCAATCATTATTCAGCACAAAAACTATATATTTTTATTTAATATTTTATAACATCAGCACCAACAACTGGCCTTTTGAAACCTTCCTGTTTATTATGCACAGACTTTTGAATAGATTTGCTTTCTTAAATTGTAATGACATTTTCCTTGATTTACGTTCTTAAATGTGTTCTCTTGTATTTCTGGTTTGTCTGTGAACAGTCTGCAGATATCCAGTGTTGTGTTCATGTACAGTCACCTGCTGAGATCTTCTACCATCCATCACAGCGTGACACCTTCATTTAACTTGCTCATTGCGTCTGAGCCCAGTGTTTTTCCGTCACTGCTGCAATATGTGACGCTTTAATCCCTGATAATCTGCTGACACCCTCAGGAACAGGTGAAGTAAACATTGATTTACACACTCTAGTGATGAATTTCTAAGCAAAAAAAGAATTCTATGATCTGTGTGTAAATGTCGTGCAGGTCTGCCTGACAGTGGCCGCGTCTCATTACTGTAACTCCTCAGCTGCTTTGCTGCTGGTCATTAATCATATTTGACAGGCAGATCTGATATTTCCAGCATGATCTTTCCAGGACGTCCAATCAGCAGACAGCATCAGCGGGTGAATGCGCCTGCGCCCGATCTTGTCTTCTCTCCATCAGTTGCTCTGCTGAAAGTTCACTGGTTATGAAATGATAAAGCAAGAACGTGATGTGAATGACTGAGAAAAGTCTGACAATACAGTTCATTTAAGTTACAGATGGGTGCTGAGCTGTGGGCCTTGGTAATAGATCACATGTTACACATCTGCAAAGTAACTTTTTAGTCTATTGATGATTCCATTCCAAGCCAAAGATCTAACAGAGGCTGACCTTTTCTGTGTGCGAGCCAGAAAGTGGCACTTAAACACACTCCAAAGACCACAGCTAGCACACATGTTCATGTTGTGCATGAGAAGCAACATCTCTCTATGCCAGCAGGTGGCAGTATTCAGTCATCCAGAAAGTAAATGAAGCAGCACTTGGCCATCCCAGTGGTTCTTGTTGCCAATGCAATATGCTGAATCAGCTTAAAAGTCATCTCTAATGCCAATGGTGCATGTGTCTTGACACATAACAAAAACTAGGCTAGCAGACGCCCACTGACGGCTGACCATCAGCTTGATATGCGAATTAAAGTGTAAAGATGTGTGTCAAAGTCCCAAGGGCACAAGGTAAATACATAGAAAGTCAATAGTTTGCCACCATAGTCTAAGCAGCACGCACATCGTAATCAATCAGAAGTTTAATATTCCCTCTCTTTTAGTTCTGTTTTTCATAAATATGATGTTCTTCAGCTGCTAAAACGATACCAGCTTTAATATAAAAGTGCAAACAAAAATAATAATTTCCAATAACTGTTCTGTTCTCTCTCAGATCCTCTCCAGGAGTGTAGGTATGTTGTATTACTCCCAGTAAACATATGAGACAGACTAATAAAAATGATATGAATCCCACTTCCCACATCCACCGCCCCAGACGACGTCTGCAGTAGCAGCACGTATCATTAAAACAAGAGGGAACAAACATAGTCACGTTGCAAGTAAAAACATTCTTAAATGACACAGCAGCGAGAAATGAATTGGTCTTCTTGATCATCATGTGATCATACAAACATTTCTAGTCTTATAGGTTTTTGTTGGACACACCTATTTACTGGTGCCAAACATAAGTCGACAGCAAAAACCTCAAACACACAATGTTCATAAATGACATTTAAAACTTTTTCCATTTGTTTCTCTCCGGTATGAAATGTAATGATGTTGACTAGTCTGGTCCAGGATTCAGATATACTAATCTCTTAATCTAGGAGAAGCTGCTGCCACATGTTTGTAAGAAATCAGAGCAAATCAAAGCTAAGAAGTCATGATTGGACAATTGTCCACAAGTGACTTTTAATATTTCCTGTTTTAAAGAGGCAGTATGTCCTTAATACAGAAGAAAATTGACATCACAAATTGTCTAAAAGGACACAACACAATGACCTAAGCAATGTCCACAGAATGAAGGGAAACTACTAAAAAGACAAATAGACACAAAACAAAACACAAGACACGAAAATAATACAAATCATATCAGCACAGTGACCATGGAGACAAAAAAACATCCATGAGAGAGAAGAAACGCCATACAGACACAAGGACAAAGAACCAAAGACATTCGCCTAAAACCAGAAAAAAAAAAACCCAAAATGTCCTCATGTTCCCACCATGTCTCCAGCTAGGGATGAAGAAGCAGTAAGTGGCTGGTGTTCAGAATGAGCAGACGCGTCCAGCAGGTGGCACTCTCAGCCCAGCCTGCACCTCGGGAGGCTTCCACTGTAACTTTGCGAGTGATGGTTGTGGATTTGTGTGTTTGAGCTCCAGATTGTGGTCTATTTGTTTATCTCATTACCAGACTGAATCCCAGTCCAATTACCTGCGGATAAACAGGAGCAGAGGTGGTGCTATGCTGTAATGTTGTAATTTGACTGATTATCTCTCTCCCAGCCAGTAAAGGATGGACTTCTTTTCCATCTGAGCAGAAATACAAAGATTTAACAAGCCTGAATTTCTCAAGATCTCTACTACTACTGTTTATTGATTGATGATTGATCAGTGATGATAGATTTCATTTGGACCCTGTCACACGTAGAAATTGATGATGAATAGAAGGAAAAACCAGTTTGCATAGTGATATTGTCCTGATGGATGACTGAATAGATCTACTTGATGCTGGCACAGGGACCCAAAAGATCTGGCAACCACAAAACCCATATTCTGCGTATAATACTGTTTCCTTTAGTTTAGTTTAGATTTCACACTGTACTGGAGGGGTGGTGTGTCAGTGCCGATCTGCTCTAGATGTACTAGATTGAAACGCCTCTCTTTTTATTTTCAGCCTTAAACAAAGGACCTTCTTTATAAATCTGGATTCTGCAGTTTGGGTTGACCCACGTCATACAATGGGAATAAATGCAGAACAAAAACCAGGTGGAGAGCAGGTGAAGCTATGTCCATTTACAATTTTGAGATAGTTTAGTACTATATACTACATTATACTTATAATTACTCCATTGGCATATAACAGTTTTAGGTTTGATTTGGCAAAACATTACTAATTATACTGTTGGTAATGTTTCATTCGACATATGGATGCACAGTACCAGTCAGGAGTACGGACACACATAGGACATTTCATGTTTTCCATGAAAAGATATACTTGTTCAGCTGTGTTACCATCACTGCAAAAGAGTTTTCTGATGATCAGTTAATCTTTGAAATGAATACTTGCACTGGCAAACACAACATGGGACTGGAAGACTGCGGATTATGTGTGCGCATTTATGTAAATATTGCTTTAACCTCTTATCAGGTATACTAGACATATTAGTATTAATTAAAATGGCTACGCTGTATTTCTTACAATTGACTCTCATAAAATCAAAATTTTTAAACATAGTTTTTTCTGTGTGTAGAAACATTTGACTGGTTGTGTACTTTAATTTCATCAGTTAATCAAATTCATATTTTCAGCTAATACTACATTGACATGTTGACATGTTTGTAGGTAAAATATATGATATTATAAATATATTTGTATTATTAGCAGGCATTGAGTCTTTCAACCAGCATGTTGAAACAGATTCTAAAATGTGTGATGTTATAAAAGGTGGCCTGGGTGAGTTGGGGGAACATTGGACTTATGATCTTGGCATGGTAAATCTTGGACACGGCCCTGCTGGTCTCGGCGAGAACCGGGGGTAGTGGCTGTGGTTGAAATTGGGGGAAACGCGCGCAGACAGGGAAACGAACCGGTAAAAAGGCCCTGCAGAGCCACACAGCAGCTCTCGATCTTTCCTACCACCCCCTCCCACCGTGCTCCTCCTCACTGTACCCTCACACCGGGAAACGGGAAACACGGTGGGCAGGACATATCCGAGAGAGAGAGAGAGAGAGAGAGAGAGAGGGGGAGGAAACAGATCTCTCTACGACGTTCCACCGGTGCACTTTGGGGTGCCAATTCAAACTGACCGGCGCGTCCCTCAGAGCACAGAGCACCGTCCTCCCGCTACATCCATCGTTAGAGCAGTCCCGTTGGCACCGTCTACAGCAGCCGGTAAGTTGAATCCTCTGCATCTACCTCGTGCATTTACACTGAGGTGTTTTCTTATGCATGAACAAGACCGGAGCAGAGCTTTGCACTGGAACCCGCGCAGCGCTGCGTATCCGCGGCTTAATGTCAGTCGCCGGAGCCGCCGGGGGGTTAAATGCAGCCACGCGTCCCCAGATGCAACATTTTCCAGCAAACGTCACCTGAACAGCAAAAAAAAATGTTAGATCAGATTTCAAGCTCGGCTTTAAATCTAAAGGGCAAACGTCTCTGAGCGCAGACACAGGTTGGAGACGCGCGCTGGAGCCAAACACCGCGCGCGTCTCGGGAAAAGACAGTTGGCGCAGGCTGTTTGACCAAATGGCAGAAAAGTTTGATTCGAGTTTACTTAAACAGAGCACAGACAGCAGAGAAACTCCTACAACATGTACATGAAGGCGAGACATCACAGCGTCAGAGTGATGCCTGTGAATGAGTTCACTGACAAAGTGTTCGAGAGAGAAATAAATGTCTTCAACCACAGCACAAGTCAGCCAAGTGTTAGTATTACACGTGTTTTTAATACACGTTTTAGTCATCATTTACAGAGCTGCAGCTCCAAATCAGACCAACACATTCCTTGAGATGTCCAGCCAGAACAAACACTCTTTAGTCTCCTCGTGTGTGTCTTTATAAGAGTGAATGAGCAGAGAAGGTTGTCAAATGGCTACAGGTTACCAAGAAGAGAAAGTCTCAGTATCTGTAGAGTATCTGTGTTTTGGTGCTGCTGCTGCCAGGGGCTCTTCTCAGTGGATGGATTACTGATCAGGCTAAGGGGGGTTTTTAGATTCAGGGGGTGCCTGAGCTGGAGCGCCAACATGTCTTTCCGAGGCTGTTCCAGTCCAAATGTCCAAAAATACATGTGTATGTTGCCAAGTGTTTGGGTGGAAATGTTAGCGCTGAGCTCAAAAAGAGTACAAGAAATCTAAGAACAAAGAAAAATAATTATGGCTTTAGATTTTTGGACTTTTATTTGAACGTTTGCTGATGAATATATCTGAAATTCAACAATGATGTGCTCAACATTTGCACCTGACTTTGTGTTGGAGCTTTAAGTCTGATTTTTAAGCATAACCATGATTAAAAAAATAGATTAAATGTGAAAATCCGATGTGTTGATGATGCCTCTTGTTATGAGTCGATAAAAAGTACAGTTTAGCTGAACATGATTTTAAACTGAGGCGTCCTCAGCATTATGCAGTACTACAATACTGTCTGTGTGTGTCCTTCTATCACTGGGCATTTAGTGTGACTTATAATGTGGCTGAAATGCCGCCTGTGTCTTTGTAGTTTTGATCAAAACGTCTGCACAAAAAGTGCAAAAGTTCATACCCTGCTTTCTGTCTGCGCACCAGGCTGGTTGCTGGGTAATGTGGGTGCACATTAGACTGACTGATGCATGACGTGATTATAAAGAGTTAAACATATGTTTTGGCAAATAACTGTGATGGAACAGGAACAGCTGTTTACTGATACACAAATAATTGGAATCACGCTCAGAATTCAGCAGCTACGTGCAAGTTCACATTCCTGGTGGATTATGTTGTAGCGTGTGTTTCCGCTCCTTATCTCACGATGGTTGAGATGAAAGTTAAAATATTTTACATCGTAAAACTTGTTCCACAGTTGTAAAATCCTCTCTTATTGTGTTAGAAACAGTTGTGTAATTTATGATACGGCTACGGGCAGCCTTCATTAGCGGATTGTTTTAACAGATACAGATTTTCCCCCAGGATTTTTCTTGTTATTTATTACTTTTATGCAGTTTTTCATCTACACAAATATTGAGGTGTGATAATTTGAAGTTAATTCAACATAAACTTAGAAACATTATTTTACTAACATGAAGCCTTGTAGCTTGATATAATGAGTTAAATGAATGAAAATGTGAGTGTTAACTCAAGTCATTACATTTGTTTTTTAAAGAAGCAAAACTAGCAGATTTGTAGGCTACCCAGCATGCATTGGTGTTGAATTAATTCGCTTTACACCTGTATCAACACTGACAGGTTTTTGCACTAAATCTGGTTTGCAATTAATTATAAGATTATTTATATTATATTATCTATTACATAGATTTATAGTTTCAAACAGCTACCTAAGCAGTTCAATGAATTTCCAAATCTCAATCACCTAAACTAAAATAAGAGTTTATACAACGTGTAATAATAATTCAGGTAATGTTTGTTTGACTTAGTCTTAGACAAATAAATTCTATTTTTGGACTTGACTTGAAAATGTTTAGGCAGCTCTTTCATTCACATTTTTAAGTTGAACCAAGTTAAATTTTACAGAACTATACAGGTAATGTTAGCCGGCTTCTCGTTCAGAGGTCAGAATAAAAATACAGTAAAGATGTCAGTGGAATCTCTGACACTTAGCTATGTACTATAAATCACATGCAAATCCCAATTGCAGATGAAATGACTTTGTAGATGCATATTTCTAGGATTTAACTGAGATACACAGCATGAGGAATAGAACTTTTTGACTTCAGGCAGACTCTAAAGACTCTCTGGCTTGAAAGTGGACAGAGGGTGATGTTAAAGTTTCAGGGTTGCAGCCTACGTGATGTAGAACACCGCATGTGAGCGTGGTGTGTTATACTCTCAGCATATCTCTGTCTCACACGGGCAGCATGAGGCACTGTCACTGTCACGTTCATGACAACAGAAACACATTTACATGCGCATGTATAGGCCTGATCACACACACACACATCAGTCTGTGCACTCCTGAAACACATCCACACCGAGCATGCTGGGATTTGCCTGTGACAAACAACCACGGTGGGAAGTGTGTATCTGTCACGTCAGTGTGTTGTCAGCGTGTGAGGCTACAGTGAATGAGGAACCGAGATGTCGCGCCGACATCGCGCGGCAGTCCAGGTGGACTTTGCCAAAGCCGCCTGTCCCCAAATTATCGCCTCCGTCTCCCAGCAGCCCCGTCATCTCAGCGCCTCTCACGGGCTCTGCTCTCTCGCAGCAGTCACCACAGCCTTTGAAAAATGAGCTGCAGAGCTAAATCTGAGTCTTAATGGGCACCACGCGCCTATGAAGATCTCACACACCACGAGAAGCTTTGAAAAATATTACTTTACATCTCTTAAATGAAAAAAAGCATAGAGTAAGTACAGTAATACCATATAGAGGAAAACAAGGAATATTAGGTAGTGAATGTAATCATCAGATTTAACCTGAGCCAACAGATGTGCAGTAGCTGGAGGCGACTCATATGTATGAGCCACCAACAAATGTTTAAGCATATTTGCAGTTTTCACACCATTCTCAAATCAAGGTTTCTGATCTTGGCAAAGTGTTTCCATTAATTTTCTGTTAAACAGATCCTGCTTTCAGGTTGTTATAGTCAGTGCATGGGACCTGTGAATCCTATGAATAAACAAGATGGAAATCATCTTTTTTAAATTGTCATCTTCAAGGTTTTTTAAATATAGAAATATACTGCATATATTGAGTGTATGCACATGCTTTAAAAACAAACTTTAAATCAATTCAATCAAGTTATAACTGACAGTGGAGTAGATTTTTCATGTAAAAGCTAATTAAAGGTCTTTGAAAATAAGAGTAGCACCTTTTAATTTGACTGGCTTAAGAAAGGTCTGTGACATTTGCTTAAAAATAGTAAGAGATATATTTTCTCAAAATACAGCCCAAAGCTACCACTGCTGCTCTCAGCCAAAAACATTCTGCCGCCAGCAGTTATGTATTTGAGATTGAAAAGAATAGCAAAGAAAGAAACTGTAGGAAAAAGTCCCAGTAGCGGGGTATGGCTAACACAGTTGGCAGGGCGTTTATGTCAGTGGGAGGATGATAAATTAGCATCACAGCCTAACAATGAAAGACAATCTTTTTTTTAGGAATCGTTTGGCTTTTTCAGTATCTTATGTTTGTCACACCTTCAGAAACTGAATTCCTGTAACACACACGTGATGCCAGTTGTGCTCTGTTCTTCCTCTCAGGTGCAGCAGAGGAGCTGTGAAGAAGACGGAGGTGATGGTCTCTCTGCAGCTCACTGTGACTGTGAGGCTTTGAGCCTGTCAGGACAGCTTGCAACGGCTTCTCTTCAAGCTGGGACTATCCACCTGTCCTACAGGAAAACCAACAATCAGGTCAACATTCCACAGTGACATCTTCATCTCCTCTACTCGCTCCGCCCGATCCCCACTACCATGGCCTTCACCCTGTCAGAGATCATGGCGGCGAGGCGGCAGCAGTCGCAGGCTCAGCCACACACCCAGAGAGGCAGCGGCAGGACAGCGGTGGAGGTGGACGAGTACAGCACCAACCCTACTCAGGCCTTCACTTTCTACAACATCAACCAGGGACGCTTCCAGCCGCCACATGTCCACATGTGAGTAGATGCACTGTATATGCAGTTAATTAAAGGACAGTTCCGGTGTTGTTTAGCACATCATTAGCTTAGCTTAGCATAAATACTGGAAGTTATAAAGTTACATCAGCTACATCTTACGTTCTACTTGTCTTGGATTTAGCAGCGTTGAGCTATATTTCAAAACTCAACACTTCCTGCTAAACACTGACAGGGCCATTGGAAGACTTTTAATGCTGCAAGTCCTGGGGTTCGTTGATTGAATAAAAAAAGGTCAAGTAAAAGTCACTGGATGAAATGTGAAACACAGGACAGCATATGGTGTTGTAGTATTGTTGTAGTGATGGAATTACTGCAGAGGACTGAACGGATCTTGACGTTTTCTCTGCCGGGCGTCAGGAGATCTCTTCTGTATTTTATTACTTTGTGTCTCAGACAGTTTTTTTTGCCGTCTTTCCGACACGGATGCATATCTGCTTTCCCACTTCCCCTCATCTCAGTCTCTCTCTTGTGGCGGTGAGCAGGGAGGAAGAGGAGGAGGAGGAAGGAGAGCTGGTTGTTGTCGTACCTGAAGCCGCGCTCACTAAAGTGGGCCATGGTTATTCACCAGCTCCCCTCTTCCCCTGGAGAATCCGTGGATGTTGCACAGTCGCTGGAAGTCCCACAGGACTCAGCTCTTTTTCCATATCTGTGCTTTATTCCTTTTCTATCGCTGCACATTTCTCTTTCTGTCTCTCTCAGCGGCATGCTTTTATTATGGCCTCTCGCTTCTTGAGTCCTCATCTGCCTCAGTCTGTGGGGATGCGTTTTTGGGGGGATTCTAATTAACACTTGTTTCAGTGTCAGCCTCGTACCACAGCAACATCGCGCACAGCGCTGACTCTCCTTATCCAGTGCTGTTTAGGTGCAGCGAGCACCGCAGTGACCCCCTTTTCCCTTCCTGTCTCCCTCAGCTTCTTTTCTTTTTACTCTTTTCAGGGTGGATCCGATGCCTCACGACACGCCCAAGCCACCCGGCTACACTCGCTTCGTCTGCATCTCGGACACTCACTCCCGCACCGACGCCATCCAGATGCCATATGGAGACGTGTTCATCCATGCTGGGGACTTCACGGAGCTCGGGCTGCCTTCTGAAGTCAAGAAGTTCAACGACTGGCTAGGTCAGCATCTCTGAAAATTGTTGCTGTGGCTCCAGATCATGTCAGGGACCTGGTTTCTGTAACTGGGTCTCCTTGTGATGATCTGGAAGGGTCAGTACCAGGCTAAATTTACTCATGCTGAGTATAATACTTGTTTTGAATGAAACTTTGAACAGAGAAGAAAACTGAAGTCCCAGGGCTACAATAAACTAAGTTTGAACAGTTTTCTGTGTAATTAAAGGGACTGCTCCTGCTCCAAACTAAAAATTGAGTTCACTTTACGGATGGCCATTTTTCAAAGCCCTGCATATGTTGTTAAATTGATTTCCCTCAATCCCTGAATACATCAGAGTCTTTTCTTTTCCTTGTGAGTTCAAGGATGCTCTGAGAACAAGTCAAACTCTAAATAGTATTTTTTTACATGTATAAAGTGGTATGGTTTCACAGTCTGCCTATTGTTTGTCTGCTGTATTCAATTTTCTGACAATAGAACTTATGAATGCAGCACTTTGTAAATGCCGATTCTTGCATCTTTGAGCAGTTCCTTGAAAACATCACAAAGAGGATTTTTTTTTATTGTTTTTGCTCACAGCTGCACACTCATACAATTACAAGTTTAGCAAAAGCATAATGTTGACCATCTGTTGAACAGGAAAGATGATTTTTTTAGAGCCTGCTGAAATGAATTAAAAAAAGCAGCTGACTGGCACAGTTCTTCTTCAGGCACAAATGCAAACACAGCCCGTGCATATATATATAACCTGCAGCATGGGCCTTCGTGTGTGATGTGGTGCAGTGTGAGCCTGGTTTGTGTTACGCTTCTCTCAGCTCTGACAGAGGTTCCAGATACGTCCCAGCTCATGCCTGTGCAGTACTGTCACCGCAGCCAGAGAGTCTCTCCCTCTAAACAGAAACGAAACAAACAGAACACTGTGACAAACATGCATGAAAGTTCCCTGTTTGATTTGCAGAATTTCATTTAATTGCACCGTCGCACTCTCTTTTTTAGTATTTTTTTCAGCAGTCTGTATCTCTGTTAGAGAGAGAGATGACAGGAAACAGTAGAAAGAGAGTAGAAATCTTTTCAATTTCAAACCCTACTGATAGCTACGACTGTTCAACACACCTGTCATTTTTACATCAATGTTTCATCATTCTCATCAGTTGCAAAGATCATTTGCTTCTGTATTATTCACTGCAGCTCTATACTCTCTCTCTATATATAAATATCTATACTATGCTCTGGTTTTGCTAAGCTGGCTGAGGGATGTGTATGAGGGCCTGTTAGCTTGCTTGTTCAGCATGTTCAACAAGACCTTCAATTCGGTTTTGTTCAACACTACAGAGCAAATATAATCTGGTAGATATTTGGTTAACATTTAATTCCACTAAAAAAAATTTAAACTAAAATGTTAGCTTGGGGGCCCCCTAGTGGCCACTGGGCCCTATGCATCTGCATAGTTCGCATAGCGCAAGAACCTGTTCCACATAATACTACATAATAACTTGATACATCTTGAGTGGATGAAGTCCTTTAGCTCTGTTTTTGGTCCATTCCAACTGCTGTGGTGAAGTCGTTCCGCCTTTCCTCATGACGTTACGTTCATGAGGTTCATCACAATGAAAAAAAGCATGTCAAACATTTAGGTGTTTAGAAATCTTTAATTGTTCTAGTAACTGCGTAACTGTGTAAAAGTTATGACAAACAACTTTAGTAATGGTTAATAATGCACAAGTAATCAACTAGACTAGTTAATTAGGTTAGTACCAGTCAAAAGTTGGTAAATGACTATGTTTTTGAAATAATTCTAATCTGAAATACAGTGTAGACATTGGTAATATTAACAATAAAGCTTAACTTTATTGTTAATCCCCCATGGGGGAAACTTAAATGGTCGACACTGTACAAAAATAGATTAAATAAAACAATGTACAATAGTAAAATAGTAAAATAAAATTAAAAAAAAAAAAAAAAAAGACAAACTTCAATCACACTGACATTAAAAGACAGCTAAAATTACTGGAATGTGCAAGATCAAATAGTAGTATCATTTAGATATTTAACTGCAGTTGGCACAAAGGACCTTCTAAAACGTTCAGTGGAGCACCTTGGCATCCTGTACCGGCTACTCATCACACTTTCTAAAAAATAAAACACTTCAAACAAGGGATGACTCTCATATTGAAGTAGGGCTTTTGTTTTCCTCCTGGTCCTTTTCTCAAACACGGTCTCTAACAAATCAGGTGTTGACCCAATGATAGAACCGGCCTTTTTAATTAATTTGTTGATCCTATTCCTGTCAGCAGCAGTGATACTATTACCCCAACATACAATCCCATAAAACAAAACGCTAGCCACAAATGTCTGATAAAAGGTGTTTAAAAAAGTCCTGCTGATGTCAAAGGACTTTAGTTTCCTCAGTAAAAACAATCTCGATTGTGCCTTTTTGACCACAGCATGAACATTCTCCGACCACTTAAGTTTTTGGTCTATGTGGACTCCTAAATATTTGTAGGAGGAAACTATTTCGATCTGCTGATCTTTGATGAATACTGGAAGCGGCTTAACCACCTTTTTCCGAAAATCGATCACCAGCTCTTTTGTTTTGTTAATATTAAGTGTCAGATAGTTATCGTCACACCATTTAACAAATTTTTCTATCTCATTTCTATACAATTTATCATCATTATTTTGTATTAGACCAACCAGTGCGGAGTCATCTGAGAATTTCTGTAGATGACATGATGCCTGACTAAGCTTATGGTCTGCTGTGTATAAAGTAAAAAGAAATGGTGACAAGACCGTTCCCTGAGGAGCTCCTGTGTTGGTTAAAATAATATTTGACTTTCTGTTGTTAAGTTTTACATACTGTGGTCTAGATAAAAGGTAGTTTAAAATCCAAGCTACTGTCGAACTATGTAGATTAAAATCCATCAGTTTTGATGCCAGGAGATGAGGCTGGACTGTATTAAAAGCACATGAGAAATCAAAAAACATGATACGAACAGAGGTACCTGTTTTTTCTAGATGACTGTAGACGGAGTGTAACATATAAAGCAATGCATCATCCACACCAATTTTCTTCCTATAGGCAAACTGCAGGGGGTCTAAATAAGAGCTAACCTGCAGCTTCAGGGGCTCCAGTATCACTCTTTCAAAGCATTTCATAACATGTGATGTTAATGCAATTGGTCTAAAATCATTAAGCTCTTTAATGTGATTTCTTTTAGGGACGGGTACAATACAGGATGTCTTCCAAATCTTAGGTATAAGTGATTCCCTAAGAGAGCGAGAAAAGATGTCTAGTGCATATAGAAACGGTCTTTTATATGAATATTTCAATAAATGTACTGAGGCCTTTAATCATCAAACATTATCATTGTATTCCAATGGAACATTATGTTTGCTAATGGAAGTTAATATAATAAGAGAAAACCATATATGCGTTTTATGGCAAGAGCGCATTAATGGCCAATTACCATTTGCCGTCATGTTGGGTGTTAATTATGTCTAGATTATCTATTGTTCCTTTCTCATAACCTGTTAAGCATCTGTAAAACTAAGAGTCCATTTAAATGGTTGCAGTCATTTAAAGTGAAATCCTACCCGCGCACCGCAGATGGAATACTGCAAAGTGGGGGTTTAATGCTCAGAGAAGGTTCTGCAGCACATTTCTAGCCTTTTGTCAAGGAAAAGTGGAAGAGCGTTCCACAGTTGAGTCTCGTTTTGCTTCACCAGCCTCAGTCTTATCTCTGCACTGAGCAAGTCTTAGTCTTATCACGACCGCGTATGAAGCCGCGTGACAGAAAAAGCTGATGTGATGTACGGTTTGAGTGAGCAGAGCAGCTCTGCTATCATCTCCACTATCGCCACTGTTGTCGGCATCATCAGCACCAGCACAAAGCTCCCCAGGAACGGCACATGCCTGTTAGCGGGTGCGCGGGCCTTTGTGTCTTCTCTCGCTCCTTTCTTCTTTTTCTTTTAAGGGAGGGGTGCAGAAAGTGTGGGGGGTGGGTGTGAGGCGAGAACTTCTTGTGCTTCCCCTCCTCAGTCACTCACTCAGACACACACACACAAACACAGGCAATCTGCAGGGAGTGCAAGTTGCAAATCCGCTAGCCCGCACTCCAGCCGTGAGAGAGGCGACGGGAGAGACGGGAAAGAAAAGATAAACCAAGCCAAACGCGCCTGCTGCTGCCTATGAAGTCAGCCTCTCCTCTCTCCAGCCCGTCCTCCTCTCCTTCTCTGCAACTCTGCCATCTCCTCCTCTCGTCTGCTGTAGCCTATAAATATTTATATTCTGGATATTCCTATTCTTTCTGTCTTACACACACACGCGCTGCAGATGAATGTAGCTCCTGCTGTTTAGTGTGAGCTGAGCAGATATACACAGAGATCAGGTGTAGCACGTTCAGTTCAGAGGAGTCTCTGTACAAACCGAGCTTCGGTCAGGTAACGCCATCTGCTCCCAAACTTTTTGCTCTTTTATCTCTCCTGCGGTGGAGTCTCTTCTCTGACTTTCTTTCATTCCCACGTCCCTGTTTTGTCATTTTTCTATCATTCTTCCTTATTCAAACTCACTGTCTTTTCTCCCACTTCCCATTTTCCTCTTTGTCAGTTTGCACACTCTTCAAATATGTCTCCCATTTCACTCCTCTCTCTGGCTCCCTCTCGCTCGGTGGCAGCTCTCGACGATTCTTCCCCCAGCTCTTATTTTTAGCAGAAAGTCAGCCTGGCTCTCGGGGGCCGTTGGCAGCCGCTCAAGGCTTTGTCAGGAATGGTGAACGCAGGCAGGAGAGGGGGGGGGGGCAGAGGAGACGAGAGAGGAGAGGACTGAAGAGGCAGGAGATTACATACATAGAGAGGAAGGTAGAGGAGCGGGAGAAGGAGGAGATGGCAGGAGAGGAGAAGAGTACAGTGGAGAGGATGCAGAGGCTGCCCTAAGGGAACTCACAGTTTGCCCTCTGTTCTCACGCTGATCCCTGCACGTCCAGCTGCACGTCACTGTATGAGCACAAGCCCTTTTCGCTCTGTTCTGTCCCCCCACACCATAATGTTTCACTCTGTGGAATTAAAACATTTCTCTTCTAGTTTTAACACAATTTACTTTACTTTACTTTGCTTGGCAGACGCTTTTATCCAAAGAGACTTAACGGGAGCTAGCACTGGGTGTATGGCTCAGAGACACACCTGGTAGGGGATGGACTAGGAGTCAGACGGGGTTCGAACCCGCAACCCTCTGCATCCCAGGCCAACGCCTAACTCATTGAGCTACCAGGCCGCTTTTTATGCTAAATAATACTTTATCCATCAAAACTATACCTGAGACGTTAATTATTAAACGCTCAATGCTAAAGGCCTAATTCAGCGTTGTTTTAGAAAAGTTGAGCGTAATAACGAAACCCAAATCTATCTATCTAATCTATCACTATGTAAAGAGTCTGTTGGACAGTTCTAAGTGTTGTAGTCGTTCACACTCACTCTTCGATTATATGATGGAAGTGAAATAACATTCATTCAAATCAAATGTTTTAGAATATTTGTACAGTATTCAGTTCTGTTGTGTGTAGTCTGTAAAAGAGTTGTGATAAAGTCTTAAGGCTGAATGCAGGTGAGAAGAAAGACATTCACATGAAGGAGGAGACGGGGAAGAAAGGTTAGCGAGGACGAGAGGCAGACCTCGAGCTCGCGAGCTGCAGCGCTTCAGTCCAATTGTCTCCAATCATGGCGCCTTTGATCAGGCTCCCAGCTACGCTCTCGAGCCCAAATCACGCACACACGCCAGCGAGCATCTACGTTCACGAGCTGAGGCGTTTTTGTTTGTTGGAAGACTTGAGTGGCGTCTTTATTCATGGTGTGTGATAGCGCGGGCGGAGCTGGGAATGTGCTGCAGTGAACACTGTGTTTAAATATGGATCTCATTGTGCTTCACAGGCGACTCGGGGTCACGAGAGGAGCAAGTTGAATTCTTAAAGGCTTTGTTCTCCCGCTCTTTCCGTCTGTCTGTCTCTGTCTGACGTGACTCACCCGATGCTTTACTGCCATCACACAGGAGAGAAAGTGCACATCAAGGAGCAGCCAACTCAACAATTAATCTCTTTTATGAGCTTTATTCCGGAGGGAATCACATCTTGTATAGTTTTCTAAAGCAGAGCATTTTAAAGGGCTATTCCAGTAATTTATGAAACCTCCTCCACCTGTGGACTTGAATGTTAAAGTTGATCTTCTGTGGAGCTCTGTCAGCTTTGATTCACACCAGGACTGGTATCCAGCACGTCATACGATACATTTATACTCCTACGTCTGTCCCAACTACACAGCCTCCACCCTTCATGAATGATCAGGATAAAACCTTAACAGAGTATGCTGTCAGTTCTTAATGGGGTTGATTTCAGGTGCATGTTGGTCGGTGGGTAAGAAGGTAACACGTCAAGTCTATCCTGAAGGTAACTTAGTGATTTAGTCTGTTTTCTCCACCAGAAGAACTTAAATGAATCATTTAATAATCAACAGCCAATCACAGATTTTATATTGCTTATACATTAATATTCCTTTCATTATGAAAAACTCTCACATATCCCTGGGAGAAGTCATAACACTGGTCATGTTCTGTAGTATTTTAGCACCTCACCAACACTGAAAGGAAGGACGTGTAACGTATGTAGCAGCTGTAGTAATGTGGTTTGAGCAGGCTGCCAGAAAAGCGGCGCGGCTAATTTGTGGCTAATTACTCATTTACACATTCAGCAGATACGGAGAAACACCATCATCAGCAGGGTAGTGTGAGTGTCTGTCAGCTTCAGCTCTGGCGAGGAGTTCGTGGGCACAGTGCAGATTTGAAGCCATAGTTGTGAGGCATTTGTTGACGGTGTAGGTCATCTCTGTTTTGGTGTTAGTGTGTAGTGTTCCACATTGGTTTGATTTAAAAAGGTTGTTCACTCTGATGTTTGTAATGTAAACTTGGTTCGGTAGTGGTACATGGATGATTATGCATGATTTCATGCGTGAAAAATGAATCCTTCCCTGTAATACTACCTACTAATTATGAACATGCATACGATACATGAATTAGCTAGCCACAGCCCTGCGACAGTGAGCTCACTCACACAAAGACTGCAAAGTCCTGAGAGCTCATGTAGTGTTTCATGCCTGAAATCAGAACCAAAACAAGGCGCAAAAAGAGGCCGAAGGGTTCTGGAAAGCGCTGACCTTTCACATAACCAATATTAATGATGTTGTTAGGTAAATATGGAGAGGAACCTCACCGAGGGCTGGATGGAGACTAAACTAATCATCTCGGTCTGGAGGCTGTGCCTGTTCCTCCACAAATCACACAACCACAGGCCTTTTCTCGCTCTCTCCCTGTCTCTCTGTTGCTCTCTCTCTCTCTGTGACTCAGTGCTGCGAGGTCCTCAGCCTTTAGCATCACTGCTGCACCTCTTTATTTAGCGCCTGCTCCACTCTGTTCCCCTTTTACTGCTGAATAATAGATACGTGACGGCCATGATGCGATTGCCGTGCAGGCTATTTAAATGCAAGTGCGTGTTGTTTTCTCTGGCTCAGGAGCGTGAGAGTGTCTCTCAGCACCGTACTTGCATCCATGTGTGTGTTTGTGTGTGTGTGTGTGTGTGTCTGCGCGTCCATCTTCATCCAGGTCGTCTGTTCAACTCTCCACCTCCTCTTAGACCTCCTCAGCCTCCCTCACTCCCCCTGACTTGTTCTGTTTAGATCGGCAACTGGGGGGGCATTAAACTTTCATGACCGCTATCTTTTTCTGGCCTGCTCTTCTTGTAACCTTTTTCACTCCGCTCTTCCTATTTCCTTGGTGCTAATCTTTGCACTTCACTTCTTCTGCCTTCTTCTCTGCTCGCGTTTGTCTTTCCTTACCTAAACCTTATATTCTTCATTTTCCTTCCCTCCTTCTCTTCACTCCCCCCCCCCCGTCTCCCACCCTCTCTTATGTTTACCCAGCATGAGTGGAGCTGGAGGAGAGCATAACAAGGAGATCTGACACTCACACATGGATTTTTACAATGGGAAACTCAACAGAATTTCAAGTGACTGTAAATTTAAGCAAACTGCTTCCCATCTGTCCCTCGCTGCTTTTGTGTCTTCTATTTGCACACTTGAAACACAGCCTTCCGTGCGCTCATGTGTGCGTGTTGGATGGAGAAAGAGGCATTGAGATGGTCAGAAGATGTTTTTTATGGGTCAGCCGTCAGCTGTCGCTGCGTCCACATCCTCGACCGCTGCAGGCTTGAGCCGGGAGCGAGGCTTGAGCGAAGAGAGGAGGGGCAGTCAGACGTGAATCAGTTCGTCTGTGTGCAGGTGTAGACATCAAACACTTTTTCAACCCGACGTTTAGCAGCCAGTGCTGCAGCAGACACCTCACTCGCATAGCTCACTGCAAAATGAGATAAAAGTTGCTAAAGTTGATGCCACAGTGGACTTCTCAAACTTTCAGCTGCTTCGTTTCTCTTGTAATGCGTGAAAGCGAGTCTCCCATTTCTATAACACTGGGGGACTTTTCAACAGACATACTAGAATCAAAGAACGATCAACAGCGGAACAGGAGAGATCCTTTAGTGTAGACTCTCCATGAGAGGAAAGTGGCTCCTCCACTTCTCATTTTACACCTTAGTTTTTATCAAGTTACTGGATCATGTCAGAGTAAGACTGAGGTGTGGTTAAGGCACGAATAACTGAACTTCTTCTTCTGCTGCCTTCCTTCAAACACTTGCGCATCGTAGCGGTCCTTCACAGCGTCCCTCACAGAATGACTGTTGTTGCACTGTGGTGGCGATTACGCATTGACCAGGTGACTGCAGAGATGAGCATGTCAGACATGGACACAGCCTGAACAGCTTCAGCGTCTGATCGTAACAAGCTCTGACAAGCACATGTACTAGAGGCTGCTGTTTAACGTCGACCAAATGCAGCTTCAGCAGACACCTTTTTGGAAAAGCAGACATGGGACAGATGGCGAGTGGCCAGTGGTTTTAAGTCATCAGCATTCATCGCCACGCTCGCGTCGCCTGTTCTGAAAGTTGCAGCTTAATCTTCAGCCTCATTATCCTGGAGGCGACATCGTCACACCGATCGTGGAAGTGGAGCAGACAGTATGAAAGAGATGGAGATGGAGTGTAGGAGAGAGAGAGAAGAGAGAGACCACCTACGAGGCCGCTTGATGATGCGCTGTATCTGTCTTTGTCACCACTTTTGTGTGTGTGTAATGCATTATGTGCAGTGAGGACATTGTGAAGTGCTAGGAGGTGCTGCTGTACACAGATAAAATTTCTGTTTTGGATGCGCGGCTCAGTAGGTGGTGTTTGCGTACGCTGTCTCATAATTGCTGGCTGTCTTTGTTTTGTGTCTGCTCGTATGATTGTACGTGTGCAGGTTCGTGCGTGCGATGAGACACGGCGGTGTGTGGGTGGCGAGTTAAATGAAACGAGTGAGTATTAAATTTAAGCTGAGGTGGGAAGGCAGAAGTCTTGCTGCGTCTCTTCCTCCATCATCCATCTCTGCCGTCATGCGTGCCTCTCCTTCTCTTCTTCCTCCTCTCCTTCATGTCACATTTTACTTTCTTGTCCTGCATTGTCTTCCTCCTCTGTCTTCCACACACACACACACACACACACACACACACGTGCACACGCGCAGTAAAGGCATTAGGGCTGATCCAAGCTGAGTCTTTAGCTTGTCTGTCTTTGAACATCAGTGCTGTTGCTTTTAAAGCTTCCCTTTTTGAATTATTGCATTTCTGTTTATGCACAAACAGATAAAGCTGCGCAGAAGCTGCACTGTTCAGCTGTAATCTCACTATGTCCTATACATAAAGAAGACATACATACAAGCTGTGGGGCATACAAACAAACACAAGGATGTCGACAGTATGTGCCTGAAAACACACACACAACCACATAGGTCCAAAAATACTTTGTCATATTGACTGATATCTCATCTTTACATACTTACTTACAGTAAGGGTTCATTAAATATGTAACTTTATCCTGGTCCTAATACTGTGAATCCTGGTTAGAAGGTATTTACATCTACAAGCTGGCTGACACACCTCACCTAACTGGTACAATGACGGAGTAAAGACATCTCACTCCTTGGATTTTCTGGAACTGCGTAATCTCTCTTAACTTCCTTTCGGTTGTTCCAGATTGCAGCAGCACATCTCTCAGAGCAGTCAACAGTGGCTAAAAAGGAGACGCGGTTCTTTTACGTTGATGATAAAATGACCAACCTCAGAATCTAAATTTTGACTCACTCACCTGTGCGCCTAAATAATCTCCCACAGTCTGAGCTGTTACTGCACTGGTAGCTGTGCAGTAACAGGGTTTTGGAAATGATGATGTGGGGTACAGCTCAAGGGAGTCACCTTTGCCCCCCTCGTGGATCTGTTCCTTTCTCTAAGCACAAAGACACTGTGAGTCCATATGTAAAATAGTCACACACACACACACACACACACACAATAGGTTCATGCGTCGTCCTACAAGAAATATGAGTCTTTTCCTTTCATTTAAATTTAGTAGAAAGTTCTGGCTGCTGCTTATTGGACACAAGCATTCACACACACACACACACATTGAAATTAATTTAATCATTTTATATTGGCAGGAAATATCTGGCCCCTATTTTATGCAACTACACACACACACACACGTGCGCGCACTTTGGTATTAAGTTATTTGGCTTGACGTTTTGGCTACTAGTTTTCAGTATCTACGCGCACACACACTTAGGAATTAACTTTGTCTTGGCAGGCAGGAGATTTCTGGCTTTTTTTGTTTCTGCATGTGCACAAACACACACATGTAAGAGCAAACACACACACATTCACACACACAATGGGCAGTAATCCCCCTGTACATGCCAAAGCTTTGGGCAGAGCAGGGATTTTCCTCTTCAAAGAGCAGACCACCCATTGCTGTGTCGGAACAATGGTGGCCGAACTCTGGAAGATTTCCTGTGGTGGCAGCGGGAGTCCACACTTCCACACGGATAGACTGACACACACATACATTTGTATGCAATGACACATTAAACTTTATAGTTCTGAACAGATCCCAGGATCACGTACAGGCTGCATGTGAAACTCCCACAAACCTGTCCACACACAGGTTGCAGCGTGGAGCTCATGGACAGGCAGACAACCGAGCAGGGATCTGGAATGCTTGTGAAAAAAGGGGCTTCAGACAAACGAGCAAAGACAGGAAGTAGAAGCAGAGAGTGATAGAGGGGTGTAGGTGCAAAAGGAAAGAGCAGAGTCTAGCAGTTTACGTGGAAGCTTTCATCCAGCAGCAGCATGTTGTCCTCCAGTCCACGCTTCATCCACGCTCACTTTGATTCTTCCTTTGTTTCTCTTCTTCTGTTGCTGTTTTTTGGACTCTGTCGTTGCCCTGCGCCACCACTGAGTCACTCGCAGACTAATTCAGTAGACTAATAAAATATTTGTTGTTCAAAAGCAGCCATTTCAGTCCAAAGACAAAAGATGGCAAGGCCACAAAAACTGCCCTGCACGTTGAGGGGTATTGTCACTGTCACCCCCCCACACACACACACACACACTCACACACACGCAGACACACACACACAGACACACACACAGGCACACACACTTCAACCCACATCGTCTCCTCTTTTTTTCTCTGTCTTTTGTCACAGGAACAACAAATTCATTCTCATTTGTTGGAGGAATTGTCTGTTTGTGATTGATTTGTTCTTTGTACACATGCGCATTAACCGACTGCCTATTGTATCTCGGCCTCTTTTCTTCGGAATTATTATTTTTTTATATTGACAGACCACAGTCAGCTGGGACAGAGAATTATAATAAACACATCCACATGTTTGGATTGCACCATGCTACCTTCCTCTAGTTGGTATTCATACTTTGTCATTTCCACAGCATTTTTCCATAGGAAACGCTCGGAAAATTCATCCATGAAATTGAAATTTAATTCTGCTAAGTACAAGCGTGCATTTGTATGTGTGTTGGGGGGGGGGGGTATTTATGTCCAGCTAGTGGAGTTTTATATTTCTCCTCGTGATTTATTTCTCTCAGTTTACAGTACAAACTTCATGGGTGAAAAACTGCTCGCGCTTCAGATTTCCTCAGAAGACACATAGTGTTTATTTGTTAGGAAGTTTATGAGCGTCGTGTTGCCTCACTGTCGTCCTCAGGCTCGCACACACACATATACTTGCTCAAAGAATAATGTAGAAAGAAAAGGAGAACAGAAGAAGTAGCCAAACCTGATACTGATGAAATATATCATAAGCTCAAACTTTCTTTTTGATTTTACTTTTATTCTTTTTCACTTATACATTCTTCGTATGCATGCAGTCTCAGGTCAGTCCAGCTTTCATCTATCACTTCCCACTCAGGCAGCTCCAGTCTTCAAAGCCAGAAACAATAAGCTGAACTAGTCTTCTAGTAGACGCTGCGCTCCAGTGCAGCTACTTGGCTCCTTTTCCCGGTGAGCTTTTCTTTCAGGAGCTATCACAGCCGTCATTAAGGCTGCAGAGAACAACAACTCGAGGTACAAACTCATTCATAAACCTGCAGAGTTTATAGTTTACATGATTGCAGCCTGTTCTCTTCTCTTCACCCTATTTTCTTATTTAATTCAATTTAACTCTATTGAAATTATTAATAAAGCATGATGTAATATAGCACAGTGTTTAGGTTTTAAGACCTTACAGAATATACCTATATACAGAAAATGTAGAAAACCCAACAGTCCGTCTTGAGCAGCACCAGAAGACAGTGGAGAGGAAAAAAAGAGAAGACACAAAGTTAATGATCCGAAATAGTGAGTCATGATTACAAAGCAGATGAGAGAAGCTCAGTGGATCTGCTATTAGTATTTATATATAACAAATACCCTTTCGTATACTGTTTGTAGCTACAGTATATAACTGCTTTATTAAGGTAGCAGCTAGCTGGTGAGCATGGTGAGCACCACATTCCTTCAGGAGGTGGTGGAGACCAAAAACTGTGCACGCATGTTAGGTTTGACTGAAAGGACTCTGTGTAAGAAAGACATACATGTACATCACTATGTGCACAGTTGCTCTGCGAGCATCAATGGGGGTCAATCAAAAATGATCAGATTTTGTGTTTTGGAGTGCAGCATGCCTTCAACCTGGGCTTATCCGTGGAGCACACACAATTCAGATGCCAAAGTCTGACAGAAAGGAATTGAAGACATCTATTCATTGTGCGGTGGCGTGTGCGCCCGTGTGCCTTTGTGGCGGTGCAGCCCCTCATTTATGGGGCTTTTTTGGTGTGTGCTTGACAACTAAACACAAGCCCTTCTGCCAAACAAATGGGAGCTGTGTTGGAGAAAGGGGGCGGCCCGGGCCCAAACTGCAGAGAAGGACACTCGCTGACAGCTGCTTTCATCTTGTTATTATTCCTCCTTCACACTCAAGGGTTTTTGGTCTTCCTAAAGTATTTCTGTCGCTGTCTCCTTCCTCTCTCTCATTCTGCCCCCCCACTCGTTCTCTCCTTCTGTCACCAGGCTGTGATTGGCTGTTATGACAGAGCAATTGCCGGGTTGTCAGCCTCTTCTAAAGCTCTGTTTAATTACCCCTTTTCACTAGCGTGACACATTCACGCACAGATGCATGCAAACGCGTGCGCCTGCGCGTGGGAAAGTCACTCACAAACACACGTGTGCTGACACACAAAGCGATGCTCAGCTGCATGTTGCGTTGTCCTGCTCGCCAGCAATAAAAACAAATGTAAAAGCTATTGTGACTGAACTCTCTGTCGGCCACTCTACCGGACAAAGCAGACCTCCAGATGTTTGTCAGTGCTGGCTCTCTGGCCCTTCGACGTAGGTTTGGGAAGGGCTGGGCGCTACCGGGTGTGATGGGCGCCGATCACTTGTGCTCCCTGCTGTGCCAGCCTCTGAATAGCCAATTAAAGCCATTGATACTGAAGAGAGAATGGGGGGGGGGGGGGGCGTTTGACGAGGATGATGAAAGAAAATAAAAAGGAGAGATGGTTGTCGTAGTTGGTAAATGTTTAATATTGTGTGCCGTAAAGCTGGAAGCCATCACTTTCTCTGCTCTTCCCTCCTCATCTTTCCTCCAGATAAAGATTCCCTGACGGATGTGTTCAGTTCTGCTTCCATAAGACGGCAGTGCACTGGGTTGAGACCCTGACTGATGGAGGGAAGCTTAGACAGATGTACAGATTTCCTAGAATGGATTTCCTAGACTGTTTGAATGCCAAACAATCTGGGATGGCTTTTGTGTCATCCTCAATTTTCCTTCTCCCTGTCCCCCCCCTCCTTGTCTTCCACTACTTCCTATGTTTCCCTCCCCCCTCCCCCCTGTCAGTCCATGTCCTGATGTTTCTTTCTCTTCTCTCTCTTAATTAGTTTATGTTCTTCCTCAAATTTGTCCTCCTCCCTACATTTCTCCTTTCACTCTAATCTTCTTTCCCTTTTCTCTTTTCCTCTGTTCCTTCTTCACTCCCACCCTTTCTCCCTTCCCTTTCTTCCACTCCTGTCTCCTCTGCTAGGTACCCTACCCTATGACATCAAGATAGTAATTGCTGGGAACCATGAGTTGACTTTTGACCAGGAGTTTATGGCTGACCTGATCAAGCAGGACTTCTACTACTTCCCCTCAGCCTCCAAGCTGAAGCCAGAGAATTATGAGAACGTCCAGTCACTGCTGACTAACTGCATCTACCTGCAGGATTCAGAGGTCACCGTGCGGGGCTTCAAGATCTACGGCTCCCCTTGGTGAGTAACCATTATCACTGCACTGCACATGAAAGGTTAAATGGTAAATGGTCTGCACTTATATAGCGGTTTTCTATCTAGACTGGTACTCAAAGCGCTTTACACTGCTTCTCATTCCCGCTTTCACACACACACACATACACGGATGGCAGAGCAGCTATGCAGCTGACCTGACACCTGGGCAACTTGGGGTTCAGTGTCTGGCCCAAAAACACTTCCACATATGAAGTTGACCGTAGGAGGCGGGGAATCGAACCACCACTGAGGCGACTGCTCTACCTCCTGAGCCACAGCCGCCTCTTAGATTAGGTTTGATTTAATGTGGAGCTGTGGTTGCATACTCAGTGACTCCTAAAAGCTTCTGAATAGAGTTCTAACCAATCAGAGTTTGAGGTTGGTGCTTGTGCTGTGCAGGTTGTTGTCGCTCATTGTAGATAGGAAACCAGGTTTCTTGTGTTTTGGGGTGTGTTTGGTTTGGGTGAAGGGTAGAGAAGTCCCGAGTTCCAAAGCTCCTGAAAACAGCTTAACATAAATCAGTAAAGTTGAGAGGTGTGTTTGCACAGCAGCATGTTTCTGATTAGGACAAATGTCTATAAGAAAGTCTGTAAGAAATGAATGCGAGTCAGTATAATGAGATAGAAATATGATGTGTGTGTGTGTGTGTGTTTTGTGAAAGGTTCCCTAGGGCAGAATGTGTGCGTGTGCACCCCCAGTGCTGGGTAATTGGTTTGCAGTGATAGCAGGGTCCCCTGAGTTTATTGCTCAGGCCACTGCGGAGACCTGCCTGAGGTGGACCAGGAGCCAGATGGAAAAAAAAGGAGAAGAAGGAGGGGAAAAGTGAGAGAAACCATGGAGTGCAGGAGAAAAAGGACCTGGTCCTGGCTGGCATGTTGGGCAAATGAGGTGATGGGTGTGTGTGTGTCTGTATGTGAAAGTGATCCATGGGAAGGAGCCAGCTGAGAAGCGCACAGCACCAGACAACCTTTACAGAAGATGAGAGGAGGAGGTAGAAGTCAGGGATGGAAGAGAGAATGAGTAAACGGCCCATGAAGCCAGATGGAGCAACGGAGAAACAGCAGCAGACAATGAGACGGAGAACAAGAGGAGCGGACAGACACTGGCAACACTAGTCAGCTTAATGGAGTGTGAGGGGTCAGCTGCGTCAGAGGCGTGTGGAGTGGATGGATGAGGGGGAAAACACGGGTGCTGATGGTGCAACGCAGCAAAAACGAGATGGAGATATGGAAAGAGTGAGAGAATGTCTTTGTGAAGCACGCCACTCCTTTAACTTGTTACATGCTGGCACCTGCAGCGGAGGCCAGGTAAAAGAGCGCAGGCAGAAAGGGAGGGGTCATGATACAGGCAGGAAGAAAGAGAGAGCCAATCAGACAGACACAGCCTCGGGCTCTATTCCTGCAGCTGAAGGCCTCTTTCATCCTTACCTCCTCCGTCTATCCTTCTCTCCTTACCTTCTGTGATTCTTCTTTCAGTTATCTTATCCTCTCTTTAACTTCTGCTTTTTCATTCAGTTTACTCCCATGTTAACATTCACCTGAAGTCCAGTCTTCTCTTTTTATTCCTTCATCTTTTTTTACACTCAGCCAGTCACAGGGTTAATATTACACACTGGAAAACATTCTACTGTTAGTAGATGTCCTCTCAATCATTACACAACATGCTCTCCTGTTGCCTCCGTGTCTAGTTGAAAGGCAGCGTTACATCATGAGGTTTGTTGCGACAGTGATGTGTGGTGCTGAGGCATCTCCCTCCCGTGGAGCCATCACTGGCAGCAGAACCTGTCAGCGATGGTGGATCAGCTGTATTATTGTCATCACTGACAATCCCCCCCCAAAAAACCCAGCACAGCACTACTGAATAAAAACACTTTGTTCTCTAAAAGTTTATTCAAAATCTGTGTGGACTGTTAAGCTGGTAATTCAACAGCAATGTTCAAAAACGGGAACAAACCAAAACACTCTGACATTGTCAAACTATTATTTTTTATTTTAGGATCCTTCATTTGTGGAAAATAAAATATAGAAGTGGACAGTTTAGAAAAGCTGCCTGCTCCTCTTCCTCAGTATAATCTTCATCAGACTGGTTGTAACCAGAGTTTTCTCTGACAAATCCTCCAAATCACTATTAGCTTCCTTTATGTGGAAGATCCGGTCTTGCTGCCCACACCTCTGTACCTATGTCACTGACCCCCCCCCCTTACAAGCCCCCACCACCACCACCCTCTGACCTCTGTATGACACCCTGTTCTAAAGCAACAGTAAGAGTAAATATATAAGACTTTGTGACGAAGACGTGTGGACTGCTGTTACAATGGGGGATGATAGTGGAAAGAGAAATAAACCTGTTTAGTAAAGATGGAACAGCGTGTTCTTTTCTCGGAATGGTTGGATGCATCATATGGGGATTACTATTGTGAGAAATTCAGTGTTCAGTGACTTGGGCTGCGTTCCCTTTTTCCCATTCCCGACTCTACTGGGATCTAATATTAAAGAAAAACAACCATACGTGCTGCGAAGTACAAACGACATTTAATGAATTAAATTTAATAAAGGTAACTATAAATTACATTCTCCAAATAAATAAGGTTAAAGAACTATAATAATAACGTGTGATTAAAATACAGAAGGAAAACAATATGTCTCTGTTTAACTGGCTCTTTTTTTCGTTTCTGTCTGACGCCTTCTCTCTTTCGCCATCTCTTTGTCTATCACTGTATTCATCACTTCTTTCCTTCAACATCCCTCCATCCATCACGCTTCATAGCCCGTTTACTCATTCCCACTGCTGTCCCTCACTCCTGCGTCTTCCTCTCCGTCTCTCCTCTGCAGAGGTAGTCTGATGCTGCATTCGCAGAGACTTTAACTGCGTGTGAAGAATAACACAGCCCTTATTTTTATTATTGAGTCAAATGGTAGAACCAGCACCAGAGAAGTGTGATGCTCAGCGGGATTTTAGCATGTACCAAGTTTATTCGCCTTAAATAGTCAAAAACTTTTAATTTTATATAGCTAGATAATTAGCCTGCAAGGAGGATCCTGACCCTAGTTTTTAATTATGCACTCAAAGCTCAAATCAAACTGGTGTGAACTCATTGATTAATGAAATGCAACCAGCTACTTTAATTGATTTTATCAACTTCAACAGTCTTGGTTAATCATTAAAAATAGTAAAAAACACTGTTGTGTACAAGAGTAAGTGCTGATGTGACTTATGTATGTGCTGACCATGTAAAAGCCACTTTGTCTGTGTTTGTTTTATCATTTGTGACTATCAGCAAACACATGTTACTCCATCTCAATAAAGTGTACGAGGCACCAGCTGCCCTACATGACAGTGTAGTTACACTGCACGTGTGTGTCTTCTGCATTATTGCTTAATATATATATATATATATATATATATATATATATATATATATATATATATATATCTTTTTATAAATAATTATTGATT
>JAUMHF010000015.1:953656-978011 GCA_032359275.1 Microctenopoma steveboyesi | reverse complement strand
ATTTCATGCTCCCCCACTAATAAAGAGAAAAAGAGAATATCAATAGTGTGGAGCATTTCATGCTCCCCCACTAATAAGCTAACTGACATCTTACTAACAACCAAAAATGACTGGACGTCAAGTAAACACTGAAACAGTGCGCATTCAGTAAGAGTATGATTCAGAACAGAACATTTCCTCTGCTACAGCAGCTGGACTATGTGCTGCTGGTCCACAGCCTCCACCCGAGTGTGAAAGAGCAGCAACACAAACAAATCTCTATATTCTGATATGTCTGGGATTTTGTTGTTCACTAAATGTGTTCTTTTTAAAAAAAATACTACCTACACAATACATTCCACCTAAATTGGAAGTCTCTTTGGATCAAATGCGTTGAAGCTGATCCACTGAGCCCGCGCTCTGTGGTGCAGATGCGTGTGCACTGTTTTGCATGTTTCTTGCTGCTGATTGCTGCTGCTGAGCATCATATCTCAGCAGAGCATCACATTGTTTGCATTGTGCCAGTCAAGCACTCATGCCAGCCACTGCTTTTTTTACTTTAGGTACTTAAAGGGTTTCAGGGTGGATTACTACTTTTAATCGTGTCAAATAATCTGTTACAATTTGTGATTTGCCAGGAACTGATTTGCATTTTAAACAAGAACAATTATCTCAACCAAACGACTGAATTTGAAATGTTGTTGTTGAGAAATCATTATTCATACTTTATTTGTGACTTAGCACAACATGAAACGACTTGTTTTACTTTCATTATGTTTTGTTAAACAAGATTATTTGCATTGAAGACAACAAAGAAAGGCAAAGTTATTATTTCAAATCCAACTGGACTTAAATGAGGCTGTTGTGAGACACTGTCCAGCATGCAGGGACACGAGACACACTCCACATTTCCCTTAGGGGCAACTCGTTCCTTCTCACTGCAGCGTTTCCCTTCCGCCATGTTGGCATTGGGCTTGTGGTTCCTGCCACTTAACCTCCAACCCGCCCCATGCCCCCACTCACCTCCATCACCCCCCACCCGCGCCCCAAAAGTCACAACTCCAGAGCCCCTGCTGGATTCAGGAGAAGAAGCCACTCTGCCGCCCCTTTTTCTGCTCAACTGCCCAGCAAACCACCCGCAACAGCACCTCTACATCCCAGGAAGAGGCCAACAGCTCCGAGTGATCCGGATAATCTTTGCGATTCACACACTGAAGCACAAGGACCAGAGGAGACAAGTGGAAAAGAGGGGAGGGGGAAGACGTGTGTGAATGTGTGTGTGAGGGGGTACTCCCTCCCTTTCTTATATTTGATTCCGCCCCCCCTCGTTTCCTTCTCACCACCAGAGAACTTTTAAATAATTTGCGTCTCGTGGGTTTTTTTTACACATTCTAATTTCCAACTAAATGGGACATCTGTTTGAGAAAAGGAGGATTTGCCATGGTTGCCAAGGCAACTATCACTCTGAAAAGAAGGGGGGGCACATTGCGGGAGGGAAGGAAAAAAAAAAGAAGTCCGCTTTTATGGACAGAATTAGACTTTGGTGGAATATTATCCCTGCAAGACAAACAACAGTGGGACCTGTTCTCTTTCTCTTCTCTATTCCTTCTTCATATCATCCACCCTCTATCAGCTCTCGTTCCATTTTAAACCATCTTCTACTGTCTGCCTGTTTCTCTTTTCGCTCTTTTCTTAGTCACACCCTCATATTCCCCTCCTTTCCTTGTTCCTCTTTCTGTCCCCTTCTTTTTCTCCTTCTCTAACCATTCATGCTGCAGCATCATCAGAAAAATCAGTGTGAAATCTGCCTCCAATTAGAGGCCTAAACCCTCCTGTACAACCCTCAGCCACCCGCCCGTGACAGCTTTTTCGCTGTCTGAGACGTCTCATCCACCGTGCTGAAGCCCACCTCACACTCCATGGTAATTGGTCATTATTTAGAACAGGTAGGGACAAATATGCTTCCCCCAGCACTTCTAAATGCGAGTTAAATGGCCCTTCATTATCCCTTAGCTTATAGTAGTGAGGGGGAGGCGAGTGGGGTGGAGGCGTCCTGGCAGTTGTGTAAAATGTCACATGCGGTAGACCAGACATGATAACACGAGTTAGAGAAGGATTTCTTCCCCTTCCTCCCTGTGACATTTTGTAGAGGCTTGTTTGAAGGCCGAAAGTTATCCAGCTGCTTGGAACACCAAGGCGCTGGGTCTGTTTGTACTGTGTGGCCAACGTAAAGGACGAGCTTAGGGGAAAGGAAAGAATGTGGGAAAATAAGAAATGAATGTTGCTCTCACGCAAGTCTCCACCACTGCTTGATTGCAATGAAAAACATGCCAGTATTTGAAACTAGCTGCAGGTCATGCATAAGAAATAGTTAGCAATTGGTAACACACACTGTAAAAGTCTGTGAAGAGTCTCATTCAACCAGGTAAAGTTGTCAGAAGGTTGAGTCATGGCAACTGGACTTCTTTCTTTTGGTAAAGACGTTTGTCCACAGAACTTTTTCATTCTGAGGTAAGTTGGTTAGTGGTCACAGATTTATCCTCCAGGTTAGTTTCACCTCACACCTGAATGGAATGGTCTCGTTAAGTAAAACCAAGGGCCGTTTCTGGGTCTGTGGGGGGCCCTATGCAAGATTATTTTGGGGGCATTGTTTTCGAATCGATATAACAAATTTAAACCCTTTAATTATCTGTTGCGATGCATCATAGTAGGTTCTTAAACCTGAAATTAAAAACATGATTCAAGATTCAAACAAGATCCACTGTTTAAATATTTTTGTTTTATGAGATTAAACAATTTGGTTTATTACATAATGAACATAATTATGTAAAGAGCAGAAGTGCTAGGTGGTCTTTTGCGTTAAAGTCCACTTTAGGTCCACCTTAACCTGCTCACCTTTTCTCATCATAGCCATTATTACTACAGTCCCTGAGAGCGTTCTCTGCTGAACGTACTGTGAATGTGACATGTCTGTCACAGGAAGCTAGCGAAACCAAAAGCAAAATGTCTGCTGTAAAGGTCACGGCCATCATCACCATCATGAACATGAGGTAAACCCTGTAGTGTGTCTCCAGTGTTCAGGAGCCGCACTAACCAATACAGTTTGTAGTAAGTATGCAGTGCAGGAACTGTATTGGAGGCTTTTCCCCTAGTATTTTCTCTTAGGCTTGATTCAGGCCGTCTTTGTCGCCTTTACAGCTCTATTCTCCAAACGACGCTGCACGTCACCCACCTGCTCTGCAAACACACGCATGCTGTAGCCTGCACCTGCCATACGCTGAAACCATGTGCTCTGATTCAGCACGTCCTCGTCCCGTGCACATCCAGCCCACGCTCCGAGCCTCCACAGAGACTGTTGCGCTCATCCTCTCTTCCTGGTTATGTTTGTCTGCCCATCTGCCTGTCTTCAGATCACTTCCTCCTCCTCCGTGTACCCTTTCCCTCCTCCTGTATTCACACTCTACCACGAGAAGATGACTTTCATTTCTTTTAGGTTTTTTTTGTTCTTTTAAAATTTCTTCACACACTCCACTTTGGCCGATAAGCTCGTCGTTAATGTTTTCCACATCGCTGTTCCATCCCTGTGAGAGTCGTCTCCGACGGGAGCTCATTATCGCCGGGCATGAAGTTGACTGCCAGGGTCCCGACTGATTTGTCACATTCCAGTTCCCTCCTGCTGCCGAGCCCAGCAGATTGGGGGTGTTGCCGAGCGGTGTGTGCAGTGTGGAGGAGAGTATGGCGTTGGTGTTGGTGGGGATTGTCTAAAACTGCTCGCTCAGGGGAGCAGCGCAAACATTTTCCTACAACCCCTGTTTATTGCTGTCTTGTTTCTTGACAGTAAGTCTTGTCAGTGGCGAGGGACTGCGGCGAGTCACATGTTCCATGTGGCATTTGTCATGTCGCCGGTACTGTTTACAGTGATTCGTGCCGTTTTATTTACGCCTTTGTATTTCACTGTGAAATGAAAATGGCTCTCATCCACTTACTAGGTGCATGAGATGGGCCCAAAGTAGGAAATCATCATTGAAGTCAAACAGACATTTTTCAGCCTGTTGGTTTCATCACTGTGTAGATCAATTCATCTAGACAACACTTTGACTGAAGTATTCTGTGTCAGCATTGTGAGCATTACTAGAGTTTGTGCTTTCTTTGTATTGAAATGAAGATGAAAAGTGCAGCATTGCACTGACTGTGGCCACAAGTTATGCTTCTGAACAGAGTCCTTAAAAGATGGTGCTTCGCCAAATTCAACAAAGCCACAAACCTTGATTAAACAGCATTCATCTTTCATCTTCACCTCTTTGACTGCAAACACCAAGGCCTTGATTTCCACAGTCTTGGGTCGTTGTTGCTTCCAGATTACAGGGGATTTCTGAGGTCACTTTAAGGACATCTCCAACAAAACAGGACAATCTGTAAAACTGAAAACTGATACCTTCATATTAGTTGAGGGACACCTTCAGAGGGTGATCTTACAGAGGAGTGGGATGAGTTGAACAGTGGACGGTCTGCGGTTGATGATCACCAGGTTTCTTTTACTCATGACTGCAGTCGATCAGTAACAACACAGAGATTGCTGTGATCTCAACCAAAGGAATACATAAACTATATGAGTAAATGATGGGACCTCAGATGTTGCTTCCCTTGGCCTGCCTATTCGAATGTTGCTCAGTGCACCAGTCCTTTCTTTCTTTTATGATACTTTAGATCAAATCAAACTGAAGTCGTCTGAAACAAAAGGTGCCACGTCCTGTGTTGTTCAGTGTCTGTAAGTGTAACACACTACTGAATAAACTCATGTTAGGATTTGTTTTATGACTGTAGAACAGGGAGCACGATTAAAAGTCAGCGATCCCATTAGTCCCTACACGGCTTCTGACAATGTTCAGTTCCAGCCTTTAGAATTAAGTGAATCTGAGTAAAGAATATGCTGTATGTTTCTAGACAATACCTGAAGGAAGCAAATCTTGAGTCTGACGTGTGACATTGTCTGCAGTTATATACCGAGGGATCACCATCCCTGTTGGAGCAAATCTGCTGAAGCGAGATTGCAGTATGTGAGGTGCTATTTCTTGGGAGTCACTTGTGGCTTTTCTGACATGAAACTTGTCGAGAAAGCAAAAGCAGTGGGTGAGTGGGGAAGATGGAGAGAAGGAGGAAGTGAGTGTCGGGGAAGTGAAGGAGAACAGAACATGGGACTCAACTATTCATCTGTCACTAATCCTGTGTATGATTCCTTCCCTCTGCTTGTCCAATGATATCCCACTTTCCCCTCTCTGTGCCCGTCTCGCTTTCATTGCTCTTGTCTTTGATTTTCCCCCTCTTTCTCTTCCTGCTCTGCATCTTTCTCTTTGTCTGCTGGTCCATCGTTCCTCATCCCAAAAGCCTCCTTCTGCTTTTTTTTTCATCAAACATGCTATCCCTCCCTGACAACAGCCTTTATTTTATTAAAAATGGGAAACATCAGGGAGACTGAGACCTGTCTGTGTGTGAGTGTGCGCAACTGACACACACTCAGATGTGATGTTTCAGCATTTCAGCAAACAAGCTGATTTTACAGCCTTGGGAATGGGTGGACGGATAGATGCGCGGTATAGATGAATGGACGGACGTGGTAAGTGACAAAAAGGTGGTGTGATGGTGATGCTGTTATTTTTTTTTAGGGAGGCAGCTGCCAGGGAAAGCACTCGGGAAATGAAATGGAAACTTGGGAATGGAATCTGTGTGTCTGAGAAGATGAAGGTAGATCGAATTCACAGGTTTCTGGCTTCAAACAGCACAAATCTTATTCTCACGGATCCTTCTGGTCATACTGACATGTGACAAAAATGGTGATAATACATATTTCATTAATCCCCATGATGAAATGTGGACAGGCAGCTGCATTTAAGACTTGCCTGGGGACACTGAACTCACCACAATGACAACCATGAGTCAGACCACTAATCCTGGGGCTCATGGACGATTCACTGTCGATGACGATGTCCTCACACTACATAAGCTGTAGCAGTATCTAGCATCACTCTGCTGCAACATTTGCACAGCAGGAAAACCTTTGTTATGGAAGCTGAAGGTGTTTAAAGGTGATTAAAGGAAATAATTAATGGAAAGTCCTGCGTGAATCTTGTCTGTGTTCCAATTTGACTGAATGACTTTTGATGCAAATTCGAGTAGTCAGGCATTAAGAGTGTGAAAATACCCTAACAGCCTTGAGTGGGGAGGTCAAATGAGCAGCCGAGCTGCCATAACTAACCTCCTGTTGTTTGTGGAACACCTGCGTGCACCTGTCCCTTTTACTTTGCCTCACGTCTTTACCTCCTGCAGCTGGAAAACCTTTGTTATAGAAACGTGTTGTGTGTGTGTGTGCGTGTGTGTGTGTGTGTGTGTGTGTACAATATACAGCATCTGCCTGCCTGATGAATATCTGCTGTACTACAACACGCACACACACACAAACACACACACGTGCAAATGGCGTGTGCGTGTGTGTAATGGTGCTGACGAGTGTGAAAGCTGTGAATGAGGACAGCTGTGCGCCGACAGTATAGTAAGCGGACACACACACTCAAAGACCAGGGAAACACTGCTGTGTAGTGTGTCTCTGTGTCTTCTCACTGTTTCTTTGATGAAGCTTGCCTGCTCTTTCTGGTTTTGCGTATGTAAGACGGCGAGAGGGGGAAAGAGAGTGTGTATGTGTGCATGCGTGTGTCTGTGTGTGAAATGGACAGATGTCCTCACTCTCTGTCCCACAGATGGGCTCTGTGATGCCACAGTGTCCTTGTCCAGGATTCACAGGAAGCTTGGACACACACTAGCAAACTAAACCCAACTGGGCCCACTGCTGTGTGTGTGTGTGTCTGTGTCTGTGTGTGTGTGTGTGTGTGTGTGTGCGTGCTAGTGTATCAGTGGAGTGTCTAGTACAACACTGTGTGTAGATCAGAGCTCTGACAGTCTTCTAATCCTTCTGCCACGATCGTCTGAGACCCCCGCTGCACTCATCTCTTACCTGCATTTACACTATTACACAGATTTCCAAACGTCTGAAATGTCCTCACAGCAATGGTACTGAGCTGGAATCTGCCCACACAACCGTAGATAAACATGTTGGCTAGTGTCTGTCCTCACAACCATAGGAAGACCCACGTGTGTGTGTGTGTGTGCCCTGAGACCTGCTACGACTTACGTAAGTCACACTGAGGGCCAACATGTCTACAATCTGCCTCTCTGCAGAGAGGCAATGGGGGGGGGTGAAGACACAATCACCGCCACACAGGTAGAAGCAAGGCCACAGGAAGGGCAGATTAAAGGAGCAGTGCAACTCAAATCCAACACACCAGATGCTCTTTCTATCCCTCTGCTCCCCTTGCACCTCATCAGCCCCCTGATGTGTTAAGTCTTATTCATTTTGTGTTTTAAGAAGCTGTTTTCTTGTTGCATGTAGGTGCTTTTGGCAAACGTTGGGAAATTAGGGTTTTGTAGTAAGAGCATCTTAAGCTTGTACTTAATACCACTGGTACAGGTTTTTATCAACAGGCAGCAAGCCGGGGAAAAAAGAAATGGAATTTTTGAATTCTTATGACTAGATGGGACTGTACAGAAAATGAAAGGGTAGCTTCCCTTGGGTGATTTAGATTCAGCCTCTGTCATAGTTATATTTAACTACAACAAGGAAGAAGTCTGTGGAGAGGTTTAACTCACAAACAATGCATGCTGGGAAGTCTACTATCATGCTAGTTTTGTTTCTTTCAAACTTGAATCTAATGAGTTTAGTCAACTTTCAGAAGTAAATGAAGTCAACTCGTTATTCTAAGTTAAAAGACCAACTGTGATTAGGTTCTGAAAGTAAAAATATTAGTTGGTACTACTATGTTATTTGTAGACACAAATGACGAGCAGTACGGCTTTTTAAATGAATGTTGTTAACTGAATCCTGACAGCTCTTTATGGTGCCCGAAGGATTTAGCATCCTCAGCATTCTTCACAGGAACAAAACATTTTTTAATTGTGTGATACAAGGTAGCAGCAAATGCACGGGTGGAACTAACAGCTTTAGCAAAGGCTCAGTTGCAGCAATTAGACCAATGAAATATACAGCAATTTATTATGGTTCATTAAACCTTTGTTCGACTTCTCTACATGGCTGCAGTTCGCCTTACCTTTCACTTCACACCTATACACTCAGTCACGCCCAAAGAGAGTTTAAAGAACAGTTTGTTGTGAAAAGGTGCATGTTCTGGAACTTTGGACCTTCATCAGCAGATGGATACACATATACGGTGTACATGAGGAGGGCGCTGTAGGCTAGTCTGTGTCAAATCTCTAATCCTCCCTATTGTCAGCATCAGATATACTCTGCCTCCCGGTGCTGTCCTCCTCTCCATCTTTGCTCTGTCCCTCCCTCTTTCACTGCTTCTCTTCCTGCTCACTCCCATCCGTCTTCACTCCTCATCTTCATCTATTTTCCACTTATTCTCCCCGTTAATTGATTCAATTTGCAGTTCCTGCATTGTTTACTTTCTCCCCTCCCCGTCCTCTTTTCTTCTCTCCATGTCTCTCGTCCCGTCTCTGTGTTCCTGCTGAGCAGGAGCCCGTTATGGCAGGCCGACTCGCATGTGCGCTAGCCCACAATTAAACATCAAAGCCTGTGAGCGAATGGGGAGCTGAATAGTGTGTGTCTGCAGTGGTTTTGAGTCAAAATAAATAATTCAATTGAAGAACTGTCTCTTTGCAACATCTGAAACAACTTGTTCTCTGTCTGTGTCTCTCTAACTCGGCTCCCCACTGTGCTGAATGGGCCAATGCAGTCAAACTCTCACATGCTCGCCATGTAGCTTTGTGAGCGGCGAAGCACTAGTGCACATTTTGAATTTGCACACGACTGCGTGTCACGCACGCCAACGTCCATTGACTTATAAGCATCAAATTTGCTAAAACGAATGCCACTAATCCCATTGTGTGGATGAAGAGTGAAGAGGCAGTGCTGTGGGAGCATCTGCTTTTGCTGGTCATCTCTGTGAAAACGGGGCTGAACCTCCGGAAAAAGGAAAAGAGAAAGATTTTAAGTAGATTTTTGCTTTGTCTCTTCTGTTGACATCAGGTCAGAAGAACGGATTGTTACAGGCTCTCGTCAATGGTCTAGACCTTTTTCAAGTGCTCTGCTTGCATGTTTACAATGTAGGGACAACTGTTACACCGCGTTCCTTTAAACAGTGCAATCAAGCAGGTAGGTGGTAATGTTAATGCTGTTGTAGCACATTTCTGAGTTCCTCCAAACTCAACTGCTCAGTCGCTGACAAGGACTCCACAGTATTCCATTATCAGCCCTGTGCTGGCTTCACGTTAACATTACTTTACTACTAAGACGCTACACTATTTGACCACAACATATATCAGTCAATTTTTGGTCCCCTGCAAAATGTCAAGACTCATTGTGACTGAGGCAAAACTTATATTATTAAATTATGAAAATATATTCAAGACTGTCAGTTGCCAAGCTTAACAATGTCCCTGAAGCTCTTTCGATCCCCAAACCTTTTTAGGAAGATTTTTAGACATTTATTTTAATAGTTTGTCAATTGAGGACAGCAAGGAAACCGTGAAGAGACTTTCTGAGTGCTCCTAAATATAGAAACGTCCAAAATTTCTTCCATTAATATTACATAATTTAATACATAATTACAGAATAATTTTATTAAATATTTGGGGCTCTGCAGAATCTATCAATCATTTTTACCAGATTCATTTGTCCCTGTAGTTATACTAAAACAAAATGTTTTTAGGAGTTGATAATGATGATGATTATTAATAAAGTTATAAACAAGTAATATTATAATTGGGGATGTAAATTATCCCAACCACATCGGAACTTACATTGAATTGTATTGTGAAAAAATAAAAAATAGATCTTATAATTAAATAACAATTATTTTTAATTGTGACTATTATATATACACATATTGTATTTCAATAATAAAGATTTATTTCAGCCTCATATTTTATTAGTCCTCTATGTAATGATTTTTTACCTTCATAGGTGGCCTGTGCCACCCATGACCCCCCTCTAGCATCGCCCCTGGATGAACAACATTCCAGCAGTTATGGAGGAGTTTGGGTCAGATGTTAGTAAATCATCCTGTGTCAGTTCTTTACCATGAATTGTAAAAGAGGAGCACATCGCTGCAGTGTGTTAACCCAGTCCTCAGGCTTCTGTTGTGGACCAGCAAGCACTTTTACCTGCTGAAAATACATTTGCACCATATGTCATGCTGCATGGCCACCACAAAAGCATGTGTGTGCATCCCTTCTGCTTTACTCCCCCTCCCCTCCAGCCTCCTGCCTCCCTGGCTGTTATTAGGGTTGTTAAGTCATGAGTAGTTAATTAAATCTAGCAGAGGTGATCATGGCTGGGTGTTTTCACTGCGTCGACGCGTGTAGTGATTAGCACCACACATTAGGATGGGTTAATTGTTGGTACAGTAATCCTCTTTAGTTCTAATTTTCTCACGTCCTCTTGTTTATCCTCGCTTTTCAACCTATGAATTTGTGATCTCTTTTTATTGTGTGTATGAAAGCATGTGCTACACTAGTGTACATGTGGATATTGTTGTCAATTCGTCCTAGCGTTTCAGTACGGCTAAATATATATATATATATATAATTTTACAATGTTCTGTGCAAGGTTTGTTTTTCTACATTTCATGGATAATTCTGGCTTTATGATTTTATGTCAGTAAATCACGTGAAAATCTCATAACCAACTACGTGTATTTCATCCTCCTGAACCTTCTGAACCCAACAACTCACAAATATATACAAGGCTCAATAGTTAGCAAAGTTTATATTTTAAAAAATAGAGAGAATAGTCCGTGCTCTATGGTAAGGAATTTGTTGCAGCAGGATGGTGAGTACAGAGTAAAATAACTCTGTGTTGAAGAAGCATGTGAAACAGTGTGGCCGGTTTATTTGAATACATTCAGATAACAACTCATAGAGAAAGAAGGAGTGCTTTCCTATAAGGGATATTCACTGTTGCTTGATATTTTCTTGGAATTTGTTGACTATTAGAAAATATAGTGAATGTTGAGCTTGAATTTCAATTTCAAACATTTGGAATTTGATTTGTGAATATCCCACAATGCAGCTGTACATAAGTACAGTCTTATATATATCAATAATTCTAAGTGAACCTGATATAAATTCATGGGTCCGGCTTCCTCACACCATCCAAAAACATGACTCTAAATTGCCCATAGGTGGGAATGTGAGACTCTGTGTGTCTCCCTGTGATAGACTGGTGTCTATGTTGTACCCTGCCTCTCAGCGAATGACTGGGGTGGACTCCAGCACTGACATGACCCTTCGGAGTACAAGCAGTTAGGATGGATGGATGGATAAATATGTACTGCTCAAAGTACTTAAAGTCACTGTTTTGTACTCTATGCAGGCTACATTAGTTCAATGGCCATGCAAGTATTTTATGTGGACAGAAAATGGATATCAGTTGCTGGGCCGCTCATCCAATAGGGGAAAGAAAAAGTCCTATGGAGTGTGGTGTCTGGTAGTGACTATAGTAAATCGCTAGAAGAAAGTGGGCAAAGCAAGTCTTTACTGTATCATCATTATTGTTTATTATTTCTATATGTAAATATACACAACATGCTCTGAGTTCAACATTTGGCTGTTTTTGCTTTTCATACATGTGTTGTTTATCTGATAATCAGTGTGTGGTGGAAGGAGATGGACAAGGAAGTAATTGAATCAGCATGAGAGATTGCTAAATTTACACTCTCCTGTTGGTGGAGAACAAACCCAGAGATAAAAGAGAGAGAATGCTGGGATTGGATTTGCCTGGTGGTAAATGGTCTGCACTTATATAGCACTTTTCTACCTAGAGTGGTACTCAAAGGGTTTTACACTGCTTCTCAATCACCCATTCACAAACACCCCCTTACACACTCACCGATGGCAGAGCTGCTATGCAGCTGACCTGACACACCGGGGGCAACTTGGGGTTCAATGTCTTGCCCAAGGACATTTCGACATATGATTGAAGGAGGCCGGGAATGGAACCACCAATCTTCTAATTGGCAGGCGACTGCTCTACCTCCTGAGCCACAGTTGCCTATTTACAGGAAGCTGTGTTGCTCCGAATCAGCCAAAATAATCAGTCAAAACAATTGGTTTGATAATAAAATACATAAGATGAAGACTTCAGAGACTCCAGAGTGTCTTGCTCTTTACTCTACTGGACCTCAGAGGACCTTCTCTGGTGATGTGGTTTTTAAAAATCACATCAATATCCCTGTCACACACAGAAGGCAGCCGCTTAGAGAGCAGGCTGCGCTCCTGGCAGCAGGTTCCCCCCCCCCCCGCTAACACTCCCTGCAGTGAAGGGATGGAGTAACGCATCGAAAAGACATGAGGAGTGGAGGAGGAGAGGAGGAAATGGACGGAGAGAATGGAGGCATGTGTGCTTAGAGCCTCCGGCAGAGGTATTCAATGATTAATTGAATTAATCCAGTGATATCAGTGTGTGTGTTAGTTATGCAAACTCAAACACTAAGAAAATGTCTATTGACCTGTTTGTGCTTAAAGCTTCAGCAGAGTTTAGATCAGTGGTTCCCAACCTTTTTTCCAAGGGACCCATATTTTTCATCTTTTCATATTTTACATCTGTCAACGACCCCCCTTGTGGAGGTCGGGACCCCCAGGTTGGGAATCACTGGTTTAGATTAAGTGTTAAGTTGGACTTTTCCATTTGTTTTTAAGATGTGAGCATGTTTTTGTGTTTGTGTGTGTCTTTTAGAAAGTTCTGGTTGTGCAGTCTGAAGATGTGCCTGTGGGGACTGAGCGCTCAAACATCTGTTTCTCCATTTTTTAAAAGCCATAACAAATACCAACCCAGCACATTAACACAATCTTTAATATGCTCCACACTTCGCCTGAATCTCCTCCTCTGAGTTAACACAAATCACTTGTACCATTGTAATCTCCTACCTTATGAAAACATGCGAATTCTGGAGCTAGAATATTATATGTGGAATTACATCCAGTTAGTCTCAGGTTTGCTCAGCAAACACAGGAGTAGTTCACTCACAGAGGGAAGCTACGGTCAATCCCTCGCGAGAGATTAGCTCTTTTTAGTAACTGTGATGGAGACGCCTACAGTCAGGTTTCTTGGCATGGTGGACACCGTGAAGAGGCTCGCTGCAAAATGAGATATAAAGCGTTTGAAAGAGAGAGACGCCTTCTCTTACAGAATGATTGATAGCACAAAATTAAAAGAAGCTGGAGATGCTTTAGAGAGCATACTGTAATCCTCAGTTGACAAAATGATAGACTGGATCATCAGTGTTTTAGGGATACTGGATGACAAACTTGAGGTAATGATGTTCTTTTCTTCTTCTTTGATCTCAGTTAAAATGTAAAACTTTTTCAATTTGAGGATGTGACAGGAACTCTGTGCTTTAGAAGACTGTACGCCAATCAGCCACAACATTAACTACCACCGCATTGTTTTAATGGTCAGTATTGAACTCAGTGCATCACAGCTTGGTGGGCATGAGGCCCTGTACAGTGTCCATGCGGACTTCTGTCCATTACGACGTTAAAACCAGTTCAATTTATGATCATATTATCATTTTCACATGAGCCTTTTAAAATCACAACTGTTCACATTTTACAGTGTAGTTTAACACTTGTATGGAGAATGATTGATTGTACCGAGTAATTTAACAGTGTGGTGTAAGAATAGTCTGAACACACTTGAAAGTATTTTATTAAACCGCTTGGAGAAGATGTTGTTGGACAGCTGCACATAGATGATGGTGCTACTGTGGGAATACAGTGTCTTACTTTAACATGTGGTCAGATTCTATAGTAGTGTTTTCCACAGGAGGCTAATATCAATTCAGTGTCAAAGTCATCCCATTTACCCAGAACAGATGCTGTGCCTCAGATGCCTCAAACTGCTCTTGGTGGATCAGTTAGGGGTAAATACCAATAGTTCAGTACCTACTGTACTGGCAGGCCAGTAGGTGCATGTAATAAATAAATTTTGTATTGAACCGCTAAGGAGACAGTCGAGGGGATCTGGAGGAATCTAATTCCAAATATAATTTCACTTTACTAAAATGACACAGTACAGTTCTTTAAGTTGAGATGAGCTACTCATCCCATCCGCCTAGTAATCACTCCATCTCATCTTAATTCTCTCCATCCTTATAAATCTTTCTGTTTGCTCTGTTAGAATAAACCACTGGTTGAGGGGGAAGATCCTCACCATCTGTCCTTTGCTCTCGCTCCATCCCTCTGTTCACACTGGCTGAATCAGGAGCATCAATCGCCCTGCCAAGCTCATTGCATTTTAATTGAAATGTCCATGTTAGGATGGACATGAATATTACATCCCGCAGACCTTATTAATATGCTGAGGCGAGTCTAAATGTTTTAATATTCGCTGTGTAAATTATTGAAGTTGTGTTCATGGACAGCGTCAGATCATTCGTCAAATTTTTAGTGTCTGATGTTCAGGAAGTGAGGGGGTTTTATTCACGTGCCCTGTAACTAAAAGAGGACACGGTCTCCCATGATGCATTGCTTATGTGCACTTGACCAACCTTTTCTGTGGCGGGTCAGGGTCAGCGTTTTAAGCTTTATTCCTTGAAGGGGAAGAAGGGGAAAAGAGACAAGCATTTCTTCCTACGTCTTCACGCCTTTCACGGTGCCCCCTCCCCCCCTGTCTCCATTCATGTCACACACACACACCACAAAATTATTCAAAAAATTCCATCTGATGTTTCACTGAGCACAGACACGTCGGCGGCCATGGCGATAAAGTTGGCGTTTCAAGTGACTGCACTCGAAAATTTAAAAAAAATAAAGACAGGCTGTGTAGCGGCGGTTGTTGACGACTGTGGTCTCACACACACACATACACACGCGTGTGTGTGGTGTGTTGGAGAAAAAGATGGATCGGAGTACAGATTGTAAGAGACATGTTAATTTCTTCTCCGTCACTCAACTAACGGCTGAGGCGTCCGCTATCAACATAAAGGGACACGGACCCCAGCCATCAAGGCTCTCCACTTCTTACCTCATTGCTCTTCTTTTTCTTCCCCCGTCTTCCAGTCGTAGAGTGTTCCAGGGCAAACTGTGATCAAGGGGATGTTTTATCTATCTAACCCACGCTGAGATCTGTTTGATTCCTCCACTACATGTTCTTCCTAAGTCCCCCGGGTAGCTTCTCACCTACAGGTCAAACCACACAAGCTAAGGAGAAAGAAGCTGACGGTTGTAAAAAGACCAAAAAGTCAAAATGACATGTAACTTGGCAACAGAGAGGTCACATCCTCAGGGCCAAAATACACAGGCCTTAAAGCTGATATGAGACCTCAGTCAGAATGAATCAAACAAAGTTTTTCTAGCTACATTTAGCTGTCCACGTCCTAGCAGGAACAGCTGGTGACGCAAACATAGAAGCCTCATTTTAACTTTCTCATTTTACACGGGCCCTTTCGTGGACTTTGCTGTCTATGTGTAGACAACTTCAAAGCACCACACAGCCATTTTGTGTTCCTATAAACTTTTGAATACATTTTGTACCATACCGGTGGAGGACTGCGAATTTTAGTCCCTATCACTTTAGTATCCATCCACTATCATAGTGGATGGATCATTTAAATCACAGCAAATTAAACCTGCAGCAGTGTTCATACAGTGAAAAATAAGTGGACATGTCCTTTATTGACCCCAGATGTTTGCTGCTACTGTGAAGACATTGTAAATGCTAATTTATATTTAGAAAAAATCAAATGAATCATCATAAACATTTCTTTGTTGATTTGTGCTTTAGTCATCGGGGGCATTGAGTCAGATTACTGTATTTTAGATTAGATTTGTGAGCAGTTGTGCAGTGACTGCTTCAGTTCGCACAGTACTGTAGTTATGAGTGATGAAGATTGTGTACTGGGTTCTCTCTGTTTTATCATCGTGTACTTCTGAAGGTGTCTTAACCATAAATTTCTTCCTCTGTGTGTCTGTTTGCATGTGCAGGCAGCCATGGTACTATGGTTGGGGCTTCAACCTGCCGCGGGGTCAGGCTCTGCTGGACAAGTGGAACCAGATCCCAGACAACACAGACATCCTGGTCACACACTGCCCCCCGCTGGGTGAGATACACATTACACTGCACAAACACAACATACAAGGAGCTTTAACAAAATTTTGAACATGTACAATTGTATAAAACTCAGTTGGTCCTCAACACAGTCATACAATGCTCAAAGATATATTAGCACACAGCATAACTATAATCACAGTACAAACGTACATGTGGCATACACACATTCATTTATAAATAAATCAAAAATGTGACAAGTTTATTTGCAGTTGCATGTGTTGACGTGGGATAACTGAGATTTGTTTGGCACAAACTTCTACCTGGACTTGAACTGTTGTTGACCGGATTAGATTTTGGTGCTCAAAGGTCAACACCACGATGACCTCACCAACAGTTTGGAAGTCATTGTGAAATCTTCCATCCTGATGTTAGATGTATCCGTGGTGAGAAGAGCTGGACTTAAAAAGGGTAAATCCAGTTTTGGACCAAAGCAGATTGGCGGATGGACACATTGTCTCAGATGATGTCTCATCAACTTTAGATTAAACTCCAGGTTCTGCGTAACTATGTGCTGCTGTCCAACAACAATATCTTCATGGAGATCAATGAAAGATGTTATTCTGGCACCTGATTGGTGAGTTTCACCTGCAGGCCTCGTGTCTAAGGAGTGCAATCATGGGATAAACTCCAAACTGTGAGCTGTGCTTTTCCTCTTACATCTTCTGAATAGAGACCTCACCTGTAGTAACAAGCAAGTATTTGACAAATATGGTCACAGTCAACGTACGGGGGGCATCTCTCGACTGTGCCACACATTTCTTTCATCTCAAATGAAAGTCACGTCGAGTGGATGAATAAAAAGTGACGGTAATGAAAGCAATGACTCACGCTGGCTCAGAAACACACTTTACCTTTGGAGGAGATTATTAGCCTTCTCGCTGATCACACACACACAGATGCTGACTGCCGATGCTGTGTCTCACACACACATTTTCACACCTCATCTCCCACTGCAGCTGTGGCGCTCACGCGACTGTGTGTGATTGATTTGTGTGTCTGCGTCCCGGCTGCGAGCGCGGACGTTTATTTTCCATTCAGCTCAGCCAAGTGTCTCCAGCTATCTGCGCGTAAGCCACCGGCATATGGAGCGGCTACAGCAGGCTACCAATGCATGGGACACACACACACACACACACACACAGAAAGACTGGAGGCAATGCCATGAGAGAGAAGGAAAGAGGAAGAAAGTAAAAAAAATGCCAGAAGCAAAGGAACAGACATTCACTTTCAAAGTGTTTCTTTGGAAAGATGGGGAATGAACAGTGGACAAGGTGAAGGAACGAGGAGCGCGCCGGCGTTTCGCACTGCGGCAAAAGCGCCTGTCTTTTATGAGGCGTGATAAAGCGGCAGATCGGCAGCTAGAGAGGGAAATATGGCCTCTTTATCTGGCTGCGAGGAATAAGTGAACAGAGAAGGAGAGGGAGAGAGAGCGTGAGACAAAAAGAGGAAACGGGCTCGGTGCCCAAAGCAGCAGCTGCTGTGAAACAAGTGGCACAAGAGCAAAATACCCCGAGACGCACAAATCCTCGTAACTTCTCACTTTGCTTCCGTCGTCCCCTGTAAAGCACACGCAGAACGTTTGAAGGCATTTAACACCTAAACTGATGCTAAAAGTGTGTTTTTACAGGTCCATATACTCAGAGGACAAAGAAGTGAGACCGTATCACTTTTAGCGTGACTGATTCACTGCCAGGCGGCGACGCCGACGTTTTTATGCGCGCTGAGGATGAGGCAGTCCATTACCTCAGCCTCCGTGAGCTCTTTAGTGCTCCGCTTGCTGATTCAAAAATGAAAATGCACCACTCACAAGCTTTCACTTGTTGTTTGGAAGGAATGGAAGCGTCGGATTGTCTTTGGATTCAGATGACTGGTTAAATATTGAATGTGATCCTTCCAAACAGCTGGAGACCTGAGACCCGAGGCCTGAGGCTCAGACTCCAATTGGACTGCATCTGTACTAAACTGTGTCATTTGGTCTCTTTGTCCCTGATACTGGGCTTTTCCTAAATCGCCTTTGTGTGTGTGTGTGTGTGTAAATCTTGTATGTAAAAACAAGGTGTTCATAAAAACAGCAGCATTTCACTGTTAAACGCAGTTAGACTTCATTGTTCATCCACACAAACACGTCTGATTTGCGTTTTTCGAGCAACTGTTCTTTGCATGTTGTGTGACGAAGCCAGAACGAAGTCACTCAGAGAGTCTTTGCTCGTGTTTTAGAAGTTTCCCAGGATCTTTTGGCTGATCTGAGGTCATGGGGAATTGTGGGGATTACGTTTTCTATAAACAGTGAGGATATGTTCACTATAAACTCACAAAGCACTGAAGATTGGTGGTTTGCATTCTGGTTCCGACATGACCAAGAAACCTGAAGAACGTGAACCAAAAAAGAATAAATTATTATTGACGATGATATTTTCCAGGGCACACATCTGGACTTCACACACAATATAAATATATGAATATGTCTTCTTGTGTCCCAGGAATTTAAGATGTGGATGTTTTTCACTATTTTCTATTTTTCTAGAGAGAAAACCATAAAAGTTGATCAAAATAATCATTTATTGCAGCAAACGCTCCATGAAATTGTCTTATATCATGGATTTGACACTTTCCTTTCCATTTCAATGATTTGTCCATTTGTTCAGTTCACTCTCTTTTCCTCTTGTCTTTTGTGTTTACTCTCTGCTTCCTGTCTGGGCTGAGCGACAGACGGCATGGAAAATAGAGGCACGAGCTCCTTGTTTCCCTGACTTGATGCTTTTATTGACTCCGCATCAGCGGCATTCATCTTCACACAGCAGCCACTAACTCATGTACATTCCACGCTTCATCCTTGTCTCACACTGTGTGTGGCTGTGATTGATCGTTACTTTCTATGGCTGCTTTCTAAGAGTGTTTTTTTGTGCTGTGATGTGCAGATTGCAATTAGGCAAGGAGTCTGAAATGAAGAGCTTTGGGGTAAAATGTGATGTATTGCTCGGTGAATAGCGAAAAAATGTGCAACATTAATGGAGACTATGGAAAAGAGAAAATCAAAAGCACTGTGAAACAGCACAACACTGTCAGATGGATGTACCTCACTCCCAGCTTATTTTAGTCAGTTATCAGGCAACAGGAGAAGGAGTCGGCTGGAAGCATGCAGGCTGGGATATGGTAGGAAGCATACAGGCTGGAGGCAGGCTGGGATATACCATAACATACCACTTTATTAATAAAAGCACATTTTCACACAGCACAGGGCTGATCAAAGTGCTGTACACACAAGAATACATAACACAGAAACAGGATACATTAAAAAGACATATTAAGACATCATGTGGTGTTTAAAGTAAGAAATAAAATGTGTTTTTAACAGTGATTCAAAAACTGCTAGAGAAGGGGCCTGTCTAAGACTAACGTTAATTGCTGTCCATGTCCACCTACAGCTCTTTTTGCTTCGAATGGACGACTACCTGACATGTCCTTACTGTGCCTAATATTTAACCAACTAGAGGCTCTGTAAGAAGCAGCATGTTTGGAGTGAGGTGTGTTTGATCTGCATGTCTTTGTGTGTGCAGGTTTCCTTGACTGGGTCCCGAAGAAGATGCAGCGCGTCGGGTGCATGGAGCTCCTTAACACAGTCCAGCGGAGAGTCCAGCCCAAACTGCACGTGTTTGGACACATTCACGAAGGTACTTGTGCCAACCAGACCACTTGTGATTATGTGATAATCCACATTTCCTCCTTGTGTTCTAATTATATAATAATTAACAGGTCACAAATCTTCAATGTAACATAATAATTCCTCATATTTACCTTCATGAATCTTTAATTAGATTAAACAAATAATCTCAAATTCAATTCTGGTCACGTAAAAATTGAGATATGATACAATTATTTTTGTCTATATAGACAATTATTTAAGTCTATATTAGAGAATAGTTGAGCAGCCACATCCCTATCAGTATTTCATACAGGCCAACCAGGGCAGAGATCCCGTCTCTCCGGACTCAGGGTTGCTTTTTTCGGGGTTATCAGGTCAGCGCTGAGCCCCTGGAGCAGCAGTCCCCCATCAGAGAGAACCAGATTTAAAAGTAGATCAGGTTTTATGAGAGTAGAAATAGGCTGAAAGCAGCTCTTTTCATTAATGTGAGGAGAAAGGCAAAAAGTGATCATCAGTGTGTTTTGTATTCATGTATTCAACATTTGAAAGGGCCGACACAGACGAGCACAGCTCTGTTCCAAGAGAGAGCGAAAGTGACACCTACACTTAAAACTCCCTGATAGTTAAACGGTAGTACTTTGTGACAGATGGTAGCTAACTTCTGCTTGACAAAATGGTAGCACTTTCACGTCTGCCATTTGGACGACACATTGATCCAAAGTGCTTTTGAAGCGGAGATTTGTTTAAACTGTAGTGGTGTTAGTGTCACACTCTCATGCATACTTACATTTGCTCAGACTGGATCCTCACAAATGTTAGCGACGATGTTTCTCCAGCACTGAGGATGCAAAGGACTCCATGTTTCACTTCAGAGCGGCCAAATCTTTGTTAGTTCGTGTCACTTGCTACATCACAACTACACAGCAGTCCGCTAACAACCACCAACCAGTCTACACAACTCTCTTGGAATTCATTCTAGCAGTTTTCATAAGACATTTTTGGCCAGTTATGTGATTTTGGTAAAGATATTATGACCATATACATATACACACATATATTTATTGCTTAGTCTCTAAGTGAGGCCTGTAGGCAGTTAATTAGTATTTCTGTCAGCTTTCCAAAGTCTGACCTCAGTGGGAATGTGCTGAGATGTCCACACCATGGCACTTAAATGATTTTCTTTTACGAAAAACATTTAATAGTGTCAACATAGCTAACCTCCAAATTATTTGTTGTGTAACCCTTTTCAGATAGGTGTTCAGATGAGCATTGCTTCTCGAACACAACTGAATTCACCAGACCAGCAGACTGCTGCATCATATGGTTTTGTGCAAAAATAAACGGTCTGACCTATCATTGTCAAATGAGCTACTTTTATCACAGTTGTACCTGTTGTCATGTTTAAATATACTCTATCCAAACTTTTAATGGCACTGTTCTAGTCTGATATGATTATAAGATTAAAGCTGCTAATCAAACGAGAGTTCAAAGGATTTACAACACTGGTTTTCTATCAATCTAAAAGACGTTGTGAGCTGCCTCGTGATATTTCTATAATCAGAATCTGCTACACAAATACTTTACTTGGCAGACGCTTTTGCCCAAAGCGACTTACAGGGAGCTAGCACTGGGTGTCTGGCTCAGGGACCTGATAGAGGATGGACTAGGAGTCAGATGGGGTTCGAACCTGTGACCTTGTGCATCCCAGTCTAACACTCAACCATTAAGCTACCAGGCTGCCCTACAGTAACGATACTGTGCTCAACAATTATACATTGTGCTTTCAAATATTCAACCGATATTTTGTGTTCAGCCTCTGAAAACAGTCCCTTCTGTGCTCTGTTGCCTTCCACACATACAACATGGCGCCATCATCACGTGACGTCTTTTGCTTTTTCCCAGGTTACGGAATGATGACTGATGGCACCACGACATTTGTCAACGCCTCTGCTTGCACCGTCAACTTCTTGCCCATGAACGCACCCATCGTCTTCGACCTTCCGAACCCCAGGACCACATGACTAGAGGAGGCTCGCCCCCAAATCCCTACGGCCAATCAGGAGAAAGGAGCCCGGAGAGGTAGGTGAGGTCGGCGGGCAGAACGGATGGAATTCTGTAAATATTCCTGTGGATGGGCGAATCCACATGGGTAAAGAGCTGAGCAAGGATTGGACACTTCCTCACGCTTTAAATGTTATGTTATGTGCCATCGTTTCTTCATCAAATGGACGAGCGAAGAGACGCTTTTACATGTGGATAAATGGACATTTCTGTGTGTTCTGACAATCTGCTCCGCGAGAAACCCTCCGACATTCCTGCCGGCCTTTTTCACAGGAAATAAACGGGAGACTAACAGTGACATAACCCGGCATCTTGTCAGCAGAACAGTTCGGCCTAGCGACGACTGAGTGACGGAACATTCCGGGGGATTTACAGCAAATCTTCCTCACTCGTCTTTGTACTGTAGCTCCCTCCTTATCTTCCCCGCGTCGCTCTCCCCTCCTCCGGCCTGCAGTATGCTGGAGTGTGTGTGATTTTTCTGCGCGTGTGTGGTTTGTTGCCAACGTGCGTGTATGTGTGTGGGATTAAAGCCGGAGTGTGAGGGCAGTGAGAGGTCTCTGCCACAGGCTGTGTGAGAGTCGGGGTGTCAGACATGTTGACACTGCTCCCCTGGGCCTCATTACAGCCCTCAGTAAGCCTCTTAACTGGCCGAGGAGAGGACACCGGGGAAACCACTTGCAGCGTTTTAACTCTTCCTTTTCTCTCACTCTCTCTTTCTCATCCACTATATCCTTCATGCTGCGAGTGACTGGCTCAGCTTTTTAGTTTAGGACTGTGAACAGAGCAGGAACACAGCAACAAAAAGGTGCTACCATGCTAACGCTGCTTCTGATCAGTGGGGGATGTTTGATGAAGACTCCTTCCCTTTATTCAAGGGAGAGCTGTAACTAAATGTACTGTAACTGGTCTATGTAAATGTTTTGTCACTGTAAAAAAAAAAGATTTCCAAGTTGTTGCTATGCTTTTCAAAAAAAACCTTGTTAAATATTTGTGTCCAGAAATTTGTGGTTGTTCCATTTCATTTGCTCTATTTCTTAGTAATGTTAATGCTTATTACGACATTTTCTTCTCTGTGAAGCCACTCAGCCCCATTTGGTGATTATTAACTCTTTCATGTCCCTGAGCTGTTTGTCTGTTTTAAAAAAAGAAAATGTCGTTTTTTCCTTTCTCACTGCTCTATTTTCTGAATAAGGCCGTTTCTAGTGAGACTCTAAATGTGCTTAGCATAACAAGACCACGTCACACTTTGATCTCCCTGCTCTGCACATTATGTATGAAGGTTTCTCCAGCACATCGGCATTCATTGTGCCAGCTGACGTCTTAATGTTGTCCAAATGGGCAAAAGAGGACATGGTTTTCTTACTCACAAGAAAACTGTGGCTTTGGATAGTGGTGGGTGGTAGGAGCATTTGTTGGAGCAAGCACATCGATGACTGAGCATCTGTACGTGTTACACTATTCTCATCAGGACCTGTCAAAATTTTAGGCCTTGAACAGTTGAGGGTTTTTTCAAAGGGCAACTCTAAGGTTAACTATAAGGTTGAATGTATGTACAGTCACAGAGAGAGCACAACAACCTGTCAGAGTACAGGAAAATACAGGAATTAGTGCACCATCAATAAACACATGGTGCTTAATTTGTATATCAGCAGGTCCTGGAATGCATAATGGAAAAAATGCACTGTCTACAGGGATGCTGGGCACTAACACTAAAACTACAAGCAGCATTTGCACCATTATGCCCATAATCCACGTGCATATTCCTCATTTTGTGTGCATCCGATGGTTTTGAAACCAAGACTGAAATCATGATAACAAGGACCACTGTCTCATGTCACGGTTCAAAGACAGAACACCAACAACAACCCACTGCCACTGGCATCCCACCTCTTGCAAATTGTCTGTGAAGGCTCTTAGAACATTCGGCTACTGGACTTGCTTTAGGTTCTGAACAGCATTTCTGTGACTGCCCGAAACTCGCACGGCATCTCGGAAATGCAATATTCCTTTTTCTAAAAGGGCCTATATAGATCCAGTGAGGTATTCAGTAACAGTACAGAGGTTAGGTCGTCTATTGTATGAGGTGTTCAGGGACAGAACAGAGTGTAGGTCATCTATGTCTCCCAATAGCATTAGTGTCAACCAAGAAAAACGTAAGAAAACAAAAGCCACTGCACTGCATCATCACACCTCTAATCAGCGACCCATCAGCACAGCCCATTTGAAGCCATCATGTATTTTTTTCTGTTGGTTGAATTAAAACAAGAAAACTGAAAACAGTTTGGGATGCTTAAGTCCTAGAAGTCCCTTTTTGAACAAAGAATCATGGATCCCATCCTTAAATTGATCTGTTTAAGTTACTTCTGTGATATTTATGATGCTACAACACAGCTGTGTAATAGCTGTGATAGCTGTGTTTTTCACCACTCCTGAGTACTCTGTGGTGTCTCCACCCTGAATACAACCCACAACTGCAGAGTCATCAGAGAACT
>JAUMHF010000015.1:903412-939579 GCA_032359275.1 Microctenopoma steveboyesi | reverse complement strand
CTAATATATGTAAGATTATATTTTATTTGCCAAGTATTCAATATTAACTAAAAAGTATTAAAACAGATGTTTTACCCCTATATTATTGATTAAAATATACAACAGGCCGCATTCCGATTGACGGAAGAATAAGATATAAAGAGACCAGTTTAGAGGTGGAGAATAGTAGGTGCCTGCATTACATGCCAGGCACCTAATGAGGTTCTGAATTCATGGTCATTACAGCTAGTAGGTGCAATACACCTTTAGTATGCTGTGTTGGATTAGTGCACTTACTTGTTAAAGTGTGTGTCTGAGACAGGTGTGCCGTAGCAGCTTATGATCTTCTTCAGATCTTCCTGCTGAATATAGCCCGTGTGCTGAGGGTCACACAGCTCCAGCGCATCCAGCACTGAACTGAGCTGCTCGCACAGCTTGTCCAGCAGCAAACTCTCCACCTAACATATATGTACACGCACACACACAAAACACACACACAGTTGAACAGCATTAATAATTCACCCCTTTTCTTTTGATCTCTTCTATGGGTTCCTCCCTTTGCTTGATCTCATGGTATATGCTGCAGTATGTGTGATATGTGTGATGTCTGATCACAGGGTGTTGTGTTAACACACTCACTTCTGTCCATGAAGCAGATGTTTCAGACACTTTATCAGCCCACTGTGTGGTCTCCCTCTCATCTTGTGTTTTTTGTTCCTCCTGATAAAAAAAACAATCTAAATAACAGTGCACTATAGGGGAGTTTTACATATTGGCAAATAATTAGAATGCTTAAACAAGCATACAGTCGCCACAGTGGCGCCTTTAGTTCCCTCAGGGATGGGGGGTGTTGCTGCATTACCTGTGCAAACAGAGGTGATGGTAGGGTTGAGTCGCTCTACGCTGGCCAGCTTGATGACCCCGGTGTGTTCTGGATCCAGTACATTGAACAGCTCCGTGATCCGTGAACACGGGAGGCGATGCTGGGACTGGGTCCCAGTTCGTATTTCCAGCAAATGTTGCAAGTCTGCACAAGTGATGCCACCGGCCTCCTTCTAGAAAGAAAGAGGCTTTGTGATTATTCCACTACAAATTTTATAGGTGGTGCTATTTCACCGGAACAACAATGTATGTTGTAGACACACCTATATGTGTTACCATGGGTGGAATTCTCGGCATACGGTTTTAAAAAGCAAAGCTTAAATTTGCTAATACAATCTGAAAGACTAACTGGTCATTAACAGTCTTTTGTAACAATGTCAGCATGGCTCCAAAGATGTATGTTTCTGTGGATGGGACATTTCTAAGTGACAGTACTGTGGGTTGTCCACTGTGTCAGAACATCTGTACAGTCAAACTTTTATATCTGTTCCCGGTGACCACATCCCAACGCAGGATAAAAAGCTGCACAGCTTAAGGTGATGGGGGTAGAAATCTGTTGACATCTTGATGGTATATTTTAGACAACAGTGTGTTCCACTATTAGAAAGATTAATTTTGTTTGGATTGAACATCAGCTACTATGTTTTAGTGACGTCTTCGAAGCACATGTTTTAATGATATTGTGCTAACTCTGTGTTAAGTTCACAGTTTATAGTGATTATGCACTGTTATATTATTACAGTACTAATTGTGGTCTGGCACACAATGGTGCATCCATCTGATGTGCGCATTTGATTGTGACTTATACACAAACATTGCAATTTATTGCAGTTCGTCTGAGCTCTTGAATGTTTCCCCAGAGATGGTCTAAAAACTATAGTTGGCTTAGAACCTGCCTGAGTGAAAAACCTCATTATTGGCTGGCGGTGTGAGGACACTCTTGTTTGATCTGCCACCCGCTGAATAGATTATTAAAACAGTTGATGGAGGGATTTTTTTCCCTCCCATGCCATTAAAAGGAGGAGATTCTGGCACACAGATATGTGTGATTCATATTTGGGAGAGGCTTCATACACAAACACACATGCATACATGCACACACGTCCTTAAACTTGGAAGCCGACTGTTGTCTTGTGAGTGGCGGCAGCAACATCAAACATAAATGTGAATTAATGGGAAACTCAATCGCCCCCCCACCCCACCGCCTCCCTTCAGCGAAAGTTTAGTCAGACTCCAAAGTTTCCTCCAGCTAAAGAAGACTTATTTGAAATTAAAGAGGCAGAACTGGATGCGGAGGCGTGTTGAAGGGAATGGCTGTCAGACGAACATATGGCTAGTGACTGAGTGGCTAACCAGTGGCCATATGCAATCATCTAATCATGTTTATGGCCATCAAAAAGCTGCAGATGATGATTGGCTCATCTGTAAAGCTGTCTGGCATTTATATTTAAAACATATAACTGAGCGCGTGCTTTTGTCTCATGGCAATCTGCTGAGATTACTCCCTTGTGTCCTGTCTAATAACATTAAATATCACTTGTGCCTTGTCAGTTCTTGCAAGAGTGAGCAAATAATGGAAAGGTGTGAAAACGTCTTTAGAACAAGATGCAGACTCATAACTTAATTTTCTGTGAAATATTCTTCTATAGTCCTGAATACTACCGTGTCCAGTAGGTAGAAGATGTCTTTAAGTTGGCAGTAAATGTCTTGGAAATCAAAGTTGTCTCCATCTGGGGCAGGCTTCTCACAGGGCCTGAGAGTATAGATAGATGAAAAGGAAAAGAAAGGAGAAGAAATGGATAGGAAATGATAGGAAAAGTTAAAAAAAAGTAATGGTAAAGAAATAAAAGCATAAAAACGAAATGAGAGAAAGAAAGAGAAAAGAAGGGAAAGGTAAAGAAAGAAAAGTATAGGAAATGAAAAGAAGGGGAGAAGAGGGCAAACCACAAGAGACAAATGTATTATATATTATTTTTGGTAAAAAAAAAAGATAAAGCCATAAAGTTTTAATTATGAGTGCAATTGCATCACATCAAATTTTTGTTATTTTCTGAATGCTGTTCAGACATTTTCTGTGTCAGATCTGTAGATTTGAGTGAAGACTTTACACTACAGTCTCTCTGTTCCATCAGCCTTATAAACAACTGTGGTTTGTCTAGCTGAGCAGTAGTAAACACAGATATGCAGACAAGATCACAAGGTCTATGGTAGTGTCTCACACACAGATCAAGTTGTACTAGAATGATGGTATAAAAAAGAGTATGGACATACAATGGAACTGTGTTCACAGTGCAGATGGACCTAACCCTACCCACCAAAGCAAGTAAATATATGATTATGTTAGTTTGTCCATTATGTTTTTACCATAGAATTTGGGATCTTTGTATAAAATCAGTTAAGCTGCAATTTGTACACTATGCATCTCTAACTGTATGTTACCATACGGGTGAGTTCCTTATCAAACTGACCTGTCAGTATGAAGCTTTTTGTCCCCCTCTTCTTTACCTGGGCTCATAAAATGTCCCAAGAAGTGTTTCCATCTCACCTGTCCTGTAGCTCTCATACCATAACTGCACACACACTCACACAGGATCCATACACATGCATTAAAAATATATAACACTGAATATATTTTAAGGTTTCAACAGTAAAGGGCAGAGAGGTTGGGGAAGTATAGGCTGATAAAAGAGAAAAGAAAGATAAATAAATAAAATACTTCTTTAGCTTGTCAGCTTCTGGAAGGAGTGAAGGTCCATAGGAAATATAAAGCTGCTCAGAACAGCCCTCAGGACATCTTGTGTTACCAAGCCAGAGCAGGTGGTGTCAAAGGCCTGCAGTGCTTGCCACACCGGGATCGAGTTGACACACATCTGTTGGTAGGTGAAAGAACACACTGATGTACATGCATTCATATTTTAAAGACAAACCTCCTTTCATATTGCCTTTCTTTCGGGATGTGAGTCATCTCTCAATTTTGGTAGCCATGGAGAACATCCCAGTGCGAGATTAGAACAAGCCCCGATTCCGCCGCCTTTCCCGCAAATTAGCCGTAATTAACACACTAACTCAGGAGCTCATTTTTCTGGGCAAACATTTTAATTAGAAGTGTTCCCTCTGCCGTTTGCATTCTGACGCTCCACTTAGAGCCAATTTAGCCCTCCATCTTTAAAGAGGATAATGCATGGGAGAGGGCCAGATGGTACCATGTAAACAGGAAGAATAGAACACACAAAGTCATTTAGAGATGTCTGTACCTTGTCGTAGAAGAGAGTCTGCAGATTCCCATGTGACAAGACTGATGGTGCATCACACACACTGGACCGAGATTCAGCGCTCCGCTTCCTTAGATCCACTCTCTCACATGGAGTCGTTCCTTGGCTGGACATGGCTATAAAACACGTGTAGGATTAGTCTTGATTCTAATCCTTACTTTAAAATTGATATGAAGATTTTTGCCTACATCGCACACACACACAAGATCTGACATTAAAAATAAACATTTCTGTACAGATACCACTGTCACTGATGATCCCCTGGTATGGGGGCTGACAGTTCTGGGTTTGAGTGAAACATAGACGCTCAACAACCACAGAGGATGAAGCCTGGTCATAAAATGGTAATAGTCATAATAAATATTAATGTGGTGGTGGTTGAAATTGATGCCACTGTCATGTCTGTAAGGCGAATGCATAACTGCACCAGAGCCAGCACTCAGTTAGCTTAGCCTAGCTTAGCATAAATCTTTGGGAACCACCACCAATAATATTCCTCATATGCAAAGTTTTTTACTGTGGTAAAGTGAGTACATCATTGCACAGATCATGTTGAGCAGTTTGGAGTCAGAGTTAGAGAGACAAGGATGAGATGGTTTGGACATGTGCAGAGGAGGGATGGTGAATATTCCATCGAGGAGGAAAAGAGGAAGACCTTAGAGGAGGTTCATGGATGTACTGAAGATGGACATGGAGATGGTAGGTGTGACAGAGCAGGATGACATTAGCTTTTAAATTGTCGCCATACCTACCTTTGTGCAAACTGGAGCAATCTTGAAGTTATGACCATCACCAAAGCCTAACTTGTCCAGGAACAGTTCATATGAAATTCTGGCCATGTTATCGGGGCTGTAATGATGCCACAACCTGGGAAAAGATATGTTCAAATGAATGGGCAAATGAATGTTTTCAGCAGGTGATCAGTCAAGAAACCCACATCAACTGCTTTTTGAGTGGAGAAAAAGGGCATACTTTATCCGTCTTAGCATGGAAGTGTGTGTGTGTGTGTGTGTACATGAGTGTCGCAGAGGGTACAGAGCACTAAAACCAATTAAAGACACTGAACATGATCCTGTCACACACAATCCTCTAGTGCCGCGTCAGAAAAGTTAAGTGTCCTTCCTGTAGTGGATACAAATGCAGGGCCCAAAGTTTTTAAAAGTCAATTAGCTCAATCTCATAGGGAGACAACGTCTGACCACAGAGTAAGAGCTAGTGATCTTGTCCTAGCTGGTAGAAAACCTCCCTCTGTAGGAGATACTGAAAATAGTCTTGCCTATGATGGGTGGTGTATATGATGTGTGTGTAGTTATTTGGATTTTATTGTATGTAGTTGCACTTCTTTGCATCAGTACGTATTAAGACATTTCTGGGACTGATAAAATATGACTGATAGTGATGCACACACTCGTGTGTGGGCCCTGCTGCTGCACAATGTGTAACGTGATGATGATCAGCTGCATAAAGCTAACCCCACCTCTGAAACTCCTTGTTTGTCAGCTGGATACAATAGTTGTCCAGAATGCGACGGAACTCGTGCTGCTCAATGTGTCCTTCTCTATGGTGGTCAAACAGGCAGAATGCCCTGATCACGGTCCTCAGGTTCCCTCCAATCTGCAGGGTTCACGCACAGTAATTGACAACAAAGATCACATCACTACGCCTCACTTCTTTGGTTTCACTCAACCCCTGCACTTGGACAGCTGATTAGTTTCACTTCGCCTGAGCTTTCATGTCTGCGAATATGGTTATTAACATGTCTGCCTTGATCTGTGGAAGCCTTGCCTGTTTTCCTAAAGTGCTGAAAACTGATGAAGTGGGACACAACAGAGCAAGGAGGAAGTGCAGAAACAGCTGGTAGTAGATGAAATACAGAGAGGACAGAGAAGAGGGCAGACACTGAGGTGGATTATGTATATGGAAAGCACAAATGTAGACATCTATCATTTAGAACAGCAGCTAGTTTTTTTATTTATCTTTCCATCATTGTACAACAGAACTGAAGACATCCAAAGAACATATGTGGAGTTATGTAGTCAACAGAAAAGTGTTAAATAACACAGGACATGTTTTATGACACATTTTGCTTTGATGACAGTTTGTAGAAACACAGCATTCTCTCAGTTAGCGTCATGAGGTAGTCACCTAGAATGGTTTTTCAACAGTAAGGAATTCCCAGAGTTTTTTAGTTAATACTGACTAACTTTTCCTTCATTTTTCCATCCAACTTATCCAAAACCATCTCAAGTGGATATTTACTTTACTTTGCTTGGCAGATTGGATATAGATGATAAATAGTGATGCAGGCCAGTTCATCTGGCAGCACTCCATGACATAATGCTGCTTAAGTCTCTAACAGTAGAGTACCCCGCACTATCACACCCTCTCCTCCATGCGAGGAGAGGGTGTGAGAACCACACACTAGGATCTGACTGATCTGACAACTTTTTCTACAATCCCGATCTTCATTTCCGAAAGTAATGATAAACTCTGTTTTCTCTGTGTTGCTTGCCATAATATGGATTTGCAAAGTAATTGTAGTAATAGGGTTACTGACTCCGTACACAACCTTCCTCTACAAAAGACACTCATTGCAAATCAATTGATTTGCAAATCAATTAATTTGCAATGAGCTTGATAAGGCCGTCTGTAAATGTAAAACATTCCAAGTCGCTACCTTGAGTCTTTATTGAGAGAACAGCATCCTAAAAGGGACTGGGGGAAAAGTACCGCCCCTCTAAAGCCAGCTCCCTCACTGACCACCATAGGCACCCTTTCTCAAAATCCACCTTAGGGCAAGCCAAAGAACCCGGGGCAGCCCCCCACCTTGTGCAAAAGATAAAACAATCTAAAACATGAAACATATTCTGGGCTAGTTAACACAATTTGGTTGACATTCCATATTTTTAGTGTCTCTGCTGGTATACACTGTTAAAAATAAAAAATGAAGGACAAGATATGTCCAGATCTTTTAGCTGGTGGAGTAAATGTATATGTAATGTTAAAGTTTTGAAATATGTGTCTCTGTAGACACCATGTGGTGCGTTATCTCTAGATTAAAAAAGTATGTCACAATGAAATTCACATGACAACTTGACAGCTCATTAACTGCTGGGCTAATGAGAATTTTGGATCCTTTTTTTTTAACGGCCTGTCAGTAACACATATGACACATGAGCTGTACGTGTAGCTGTGTTATCATTGTTTTTTGTTTTATCAAATGTAAGCTTATGACAGACAAAAGAGAGGAAAACTTGGGCAGAAAGTCAACAGAAGGTGAGAGAGGAAAAACCCCACAGATAATCTGCTTTTATACCTGCTGACATAAAGAGAAAAAAAAGAAGAAACAACAACAGAGCAACAACCAACATCTGTATAAATCACAGTAAATAATAAATAATAAATGTTATTGAACAGAACCAACTCCTCCTCTTAGCCCCCGGCCCTGGACAGCAAACAGATGTGGTGTTTTTGCCCCCCCCCTAAAAATGATTGGAGGAGAAAGTACCCCCCTGTCTAGAGCACGCGGCCCCCTATAGGCACTCTCGTTTCCCAAAATCCGCCCAGGGCAGGCCACCAGACCCCAACACAGAGCAGCAGTACACCCCAAACATTCAGTCAACTCCAAGACTACATAAAACAATAGACACCCAGTCCATTCTCCATCTAATTTGGAACTACCCGGCAGTCCATGTCCACTGACACATACGTACAGCTACAGTGTCAGCTGTGCAGTACTGAATCCTTCATGTACTGATAGGAGGCCTGGTACCTCAGTGGTTAAGGCAGAGAGCTGAAATGCAAAGATAGCAGGATCGATTCCCAGCTGAGTCAAATGCATAAGACTACTTTTGTTGTATATATATATATTCAATGACACTAAAGTGGATTCGTCTTCTTGTCTGAACACAGAGTGAAACCATTACTACGCAACAGCAAAAAAGGATGAAGAAACAATTAAAAATACAGTATGAAATATATTAAAATTTTTTAGTAGAAAATGCTATTGTCATACTAGACTATGTTTCAAGGCATATTTTATTGTAAAGAAGGGCTGGCAAAGCCTGTTTAAGAGCTCTGCCAGCAGTCCAGAGATACTAACTAACTCTGAAAATCTTAAGAGAAATGTTTCACCCGCCTAATTTCAATTATTTATGCATTGATAATAAGTTTTGAAGTATTCTTTTTTCGTTATTTTAAAATGACAACTTTCTGAAATGCTTTGTGTAGTACCGCACAGCAGGAGTGTAGCAGTGTAGGGAGTTGGAGGACTGGACGGGACTGACTCCTAAACATATCACCAATTCATACAAAATTATCTTCAACAAATTGCAAATGTGGTAAGACTTGCGAAACTTCTGTTTTCTGATATTTAATTCAAATCAAGTCAATTTGTACAGATACAAAGAGCAGACACACATATGCATACACAGATATGCAAACGCATAATTACAGGGTACTCAAAAGAACACCAGACACTCTTGGTTTAAAAGCCAAGAGAAAGAAAGAAATTTGTTATAAGGGGACTTAAATGTTGTCATATGGTCTAAATATTATGAGCTACGATGTTCTGCACTGTAAGAGCAGTAACTGCAAAGGCTCGATTGCCTTTTAGCTTTAAACTAGACTAGACTTAGGACAACAAAGTACATCTGGTCAGAAGACCTTAGTGCCCTAGAGGGTGTGTTAGGGTGGAGAACCCCTCACAGGGTTGTTGGCCACAACCCCTTTTAAGCCAATACTGTGATCAACTGTATCAAATGCAATACTGAGATCCAACAGCACCAGGATAGCACTCATCAACTATTTATATACTTTTTTATACTATATTCAACTATTTAAAAAGATCATTAAAAGCCTGCTGTGGTATGCTTTAAACCCTGCCTAAAACAGTTCTTGAATGTCATTATCTTTTAGAAAAGTCTGTATCTGAAGAAGAATCACATTCTCCAGAACCTTAGAGGGAAAAGGTCTGTGGAATCCAAGTTGGTCTCTTATAAAAGGGGCTGGACTGCAGCATGTTTAAAATTGGCTGGGACAACACCGGTCTCCAGGAACAGGTTGTAGGCTTCAGGTGACCTATCAACATCTGATAGAACAGCTGACTTTATCTAACCAAGGCTCAGATTCTAATTTAGTATGTTTGGACCTAAAAGGAGCAAGGCTGTCAAGAATGGTGAATCGGGTGGATCTGAACACATCAATGAAGTGCTTTGGACTGATGTGCGGAGGAGATTCTCTAGAAGGTGGGACTACAGCGTCTTTGTACACTCTGGAAAACTGTACTGGTGGGGATAAGTGTAAGTCATGTGCAGGAACATGATGTCATCAGGCATTTTGTCTGGCAGCAGTATCAAAGACAAGAAGTCTGTGATCAGAAAAGTGAGCACTACAGATTTAAACTACCCTGCTTTTGATGTCAAACCATCCACATCTTTTTCCATCCAGATCCTGACAAGCAGAATCACAGCAATGTTTCTTTGTTCAAACACTTCAAGTAATTGAGTACTTTAACTGTTACTGAAAAGCAATCTCAGCTATGTTTATAATGACTGTTGCATCTCAGGAGGGATTTAGTTATGCCCCTGGTAAAGCTTTGGCATGAGGTCTTATTTTCAAGTGCCACTGCAATATTGTGTTCAATTGGAACCTCATTCATTCTACATCAGTTTATTTAATAATGACCACTTCCCCAACCAAAGCCAAGCAGTTTTGAGACCCCATTTACACTAACCCTTCAAGGCGGCTTTAGTGTGCCAATATGTCTAAATAAACAAATTATTACATTTGTGAATGGTTCAAAACTAATGATTTTGTTTTATTCTGTCTTTTTTAAAGGATAGGTTGATAATCCTAATCCAAACTCCTCATAGTCTCATACAGTCCACTACAGGCAGCTGTGCCAAACAAAACAAAAGTCTCAGTCTTGCACAAAAATGTGCAAATCTTTGGTCATTTACTTTGTTTACTATTTACCTAAGAATTGTACGTGATGATGATGAATTTCCAGACTTGTAAGACCCAGCTAATGTTCATTAGAAACAAGTGCGTTGTTTCAGCATTTGGTAAGACCCCAACTATTGCTATAACTGGACGTTCTGGATGGTCTTACTGGTAACATGAATACAATTAACACCAAACAAATGGTCTGAACCCATTAAGAATCTGAGCTTGGGCACTTCATGCCTATCCAACAACCCACCCTCCATTCCCTTATTGCCTCACCATATAAAGGACACATTAATTCCTGCATCCACAGCGGGCATTGCCATTAGATACAAATAGAAAATTGCAACACCATCCAGAACGTGCCTAATAGCTAGTTTGGCCTTCCATATGGGCAAACACAATGGGCAAACTAGGATCAGAGCAGAGGAGGACTGAGGAGCTACCGGCACAAAGAGATCCAATGTATATGTAATTTGGAACACCCTCTCGCTCAGGGAAGCTGGATGATGACTGTTTGGATCAGGATAACGTTGTTAGAGCTCAGTTGCAGCCAGTCAGTCAGTCTGTCTGAGTGAGCACCCCAGCCAAGTCCAGCTTGTCCCGCCTTCTAATGTCTCTGCCATGCACCAGCTCACTCTGTAGCTCCAGGGCGCCACGCTAACCATGGAGGAACAGGAGCAGAGATACTAAATATACCCCCAGTGACTCTTGGGTAATCAGAGTCTTCTGTCGCCCAGAGAAGTCTCTGTCTAATTGCACTCTGATTAGATGAGCTGTGAGTGGTGTGGAGGGATCCTCCCTCATGTGCTGTTACACTGACATTGTCTCTATGCTAAGACACAAATAGAGCAGATGGAGAAAAGTCAAGCTATATTATAGAAGCTGACCTCAGAAATGTTACTTTTCAGTATTTCGGCATCACCCTCGACTGGGCTACTTTTCTATAAGTCTCCATTTGCAGTTTTATGTTAAATCACAGGGGGAGGTGGGGTTTTGAACAGCGCTAAAACTTCAGTTTTTGTAATCAAACAACTTCCACTAGCGCGCAGACATCCATACAAGCATGACAATTAGCCCTGCGTTCACACCACCTTTCATTCTGACAGAGTCAGGGGAAAGGGAAGAAGCGCTCCACAGCAGCCCCTGTGTTTAAAAAAAGATCAAATGAAAGTGAATTTATTAAAGGCAGATATAAATACGACCCCCACCCCCAGTCTCCCTCCCTCGTCTTTTCAACTTAGAGGATTCTGTGCTAATTAGAAATGTGTTAAAATCACAAAGGAGGGAAAGAGGAGATCATACGGTATTAATGAACAGAGACAGAGGGATATCATTCAATCTCCATCTCTCCCCCTGCACACACACACACACACACACACACACCCTCTTCTTTTATCTGCCATTGTTTCTCAATTCCCCCACAAACTTTGTTTCCTTTTCTTTCTTCCCCCTTTGTCTTTTCAGCCCACACCTTCCTCTGACTTTTTTCTCCTACAAATTCCTTGATTATTTAATTTTTTTCTTCTGAAGACAACAACCCCCCCCCCCCCCCCCATCTATTCCTCTTCTTCCCCCTTTCTCCACTCCCTCATCCTTCGGCAGTGCCAGCGCTTCATTAGGCAGCTGTGTTCTGGTTGGCGTGGTTGGAGGCCTGGCACTGTGCCGTGCTCGGAGTGTCTCAACAGCCCTCGCCCATCCGTCTGCCCGCCCAGCCCCATGGTCCTTAATTAATGAAAGCTCTGTTGTTTTTGTTTACTAGCCTGTTATATGCTAATCCAGCGAGCCCTGTGTGTGTGTGCCCGTCATCGATGTCTGTTTGACATGGAGGAAGGACGGGCAGAGGAAGGGCCCTCTCAGCTGATTAGCATGATCTCAACAGCCTTGACCCAAAATCAGGTCTGATAGCCATTTGATGACAGTATTCTCAGCCCTTCTCATCCTAATGATTCACACACATTTAAAGGGTCAGCTCATTTAAATTACAGGAGGACATGTTTTCACATTTATTCCTGATGGATGCAGATAACATGGGTTAGTTTGTCCACCTGTGACAACCATGTTTAATAATTAGTGAAAAATTACATTTCAAAAATGCAACAGTAATATCCATTTTCAGCTGGAGACACTTCTGACTGAGACGTCAGTGCAAAAGTTAGAAAAGGTCACACTCACTGCTGAAACCACATGAAGATGCAAGATCGTTCACACAAAGTTAACCTGCTGTTAGTTAGTTATCACTAGTCGTCCTTGTTTGTGCACAAGGACATTTACCCATTTTAGCACACACACCCACAGCCAATTTCATTCCAAGGTAACAAGCCAAGAAACACAGCAGTGCACCCTAAAGACACAGCACTGCATAGCATACGATGTACTCAGATTTATTAGGATTCAATGACTTTTGGTGAATAACAAAAAATAAAACTTAACTTTGTTAACAAGGTTTGCCTTTCACCTGTTGCATAGGCCACTGGCAAACCAAATCTCATCCAAGACAAGACATTGACTAGCTGCAGTCACTTGTGCAGTTCTGGGAGAATTTTTAACAAATTCTGCAGCAATTCAGCTTCTCATTGCAATGACAAAGGATTTCAGACTTGATAGCACTACTGACTGGCATATTTTCCTTAGCAACAGTAGCTAGGTATTGCAACCATCTGCCACAAAAAAACGAAGAGAAAGAAAATAATTAAAACATAAACCTATCAGATCATTAAATTATCCAGAAGGCTCCTTAGTTCATGCTGGTAAAATCTAAGTCTGCGATTTAAAGAAAACTTTAAAATGAGAATTGTTTGAAGGTAAAACTCTCAGAATCAAGCATCAACATGTCTACATCCTAATTGGCACAATATGTTAAACCATACTGGGTGGATGCATGAGCTAAGAATGATCAGCACAAAAATGCATTTTGTAACATTTCAATAGTGATAATTATAAATCAATAATATTTTTTTATTTTCAAAGGATGAAGCTGAAGATTTAGGTTTAGTTGAATTTAGCTGGTGGTTTAAGCATGAAGCCTAATTAAACTGATGATAAATGATTATTGCAATGCACTCGTTCCCCCGGCCTCCCACTTTACCACTTTGACTTGAAAAGTGGTAAAACGGAACAAATGTTTTTAATTAAGATGACACATTTTTTACTTTTCGTGTAAGAAACAAAGTGATGAAACCTAAGATGTCTGCGTTAAAATCAGCCAATGAAACTCAAATGAAAAGAAAAACTTGACAGGGTGATGACTGTGTTCAAACAAATATGTAGTTTATAATGTAGTTTAATCTTCACACGTCTTTTTCATGATTTAAGAACTTGGGAAACACGAGTGATACATTTCTGACATTACTTAGTGTTGCAGGCGAAGCTGCATTTCTGTGTTTTCAGTCAAACGTTGCCAACTTGTAAACTGTGTAATGACACGGCTTTTAAAAGACACTCAATGCTCCTCTTTCTCTATCAGACAGAGCTCTGTCGCGCTTGCTATAACCTTCCCTGTCACTATGAATTATGGGAAGGAGAAGAGCAGAGGGATGGGACAGCTCTCTGAAGAGGAGGGATGAAAGAAAGAGATGGAGGGGAGCAGAGGATAAAACGGAGGAGTTGGAGGAAAATTAAGGGAGACAGTCATCACAAACGGGTGAGGAGGAGGAGGAGAAACCGCTAAGTGACGTGGCAAACGAGGAGAGAAGCGAAAGAGAGAAAAGCAGAAGGAGATCAGACAGTGATCATCAGAGAGCAGAGAGATTAACTTTCTTTTGTCTGTCAATTAGAGGGCTAATTTCTCTCTGGTTGGGCTCCAGAGTGCCAGAGACAGGCAGCATTAAAGTGGAGCTCAGAGGGATAATAAGGGGCTCTGGGACCATTCTGCTGCCGTCACTCCCTATCCAAACATTGGTAGTACAAAGGCACTACACAACCTAAACAACACGGAGAGTTTTCAAGAGGGCTTCACACAGATACTCATGCTGTGGCTCCTGGTATATTAGACCACAGACCCCCGTTTGAAGAGATGAGAAGTTTTACCTCTGGGAATCCCCGTGTGGGAATACCCCTGCTGTCTGTGCAGGAACTATGGGGATAGGAAAGCATTTTTACAGATTTTCAGCACAAGGTTTTTTCTAGGCTGTCTAAGTCAAGATGCTAATCTGACCTCTAGACCAGTTGTGACCATTTTGACGTGTTTTTGCTAAAGAGGATTTTGTATTTTTCTTTTCTAACGATTTGTCCCAGCTTGCCTTGTGCAACCTCATTGGCTGGGCTTTTTGAAGACAGCTTGGGGGTTCCTTGTCCAGGAAAATGTACTTATGGCCGGGTAGAGTCAGTCGTGATCTGCCAACTCTAGAATCAATGGGCGACCACTCTACCAACTGATCCAGCACACAGTAAACTGGTAGTGTTAATGATTTGCTGCAGAGAAGCAGCTTAGAGGTAACCAACTTACAGAAGATAACTTTTGTTCTTTTGTTGTCCAGGCAGTTTTTTAAATTATCCAGATTCAGACAGATCTGGAGATTAAAGCGAATCAGATGATCCGTCACAAAAGAGAGACAGAAATCTGATTGCATTTTACCACTCGCTCATTTGAAGTTTTGATTTCTTGTGACAAATTTCAATTATAAAAGCTGCCACTTGACTGTCAAAGCTGAAGAAATGGCTCACTATCTGAAAGTATCAGTTTCAAAATGTTTGACTTATTCAAAATGTTATATGATCCGAAAATAAGCATTCTGACACAAGCAAGATTTACTATCCTGTTTTGTTTTTGCATACATTTAAAGTTCATTAGTCAGTTGGACATGAACATCACTTAGTTTCTCATCAGAAGAAAAACTTTTCACAGTAGGTTTACAGTGTTTCACATCTGTCATATAACAAAAATGTTTCACGAACACTGAAACATTTCTCCTGTTCATCCAGTAAGAGACTTCTTCCTGAAACAATTTCAATGGAAATATATTCAAATGAATCCAGAACTAGCATGAAGCATAAGCAGTGTGAACTGGAAGTATTTTTGTGAGAAATTCCTTGCTTTGTGTTTCCCTGCTGAATGACAGTGAAAAAAAAAGTAACAAAAACGAGAGAACTACTAATAAAAAGGCTCTAACTTTGGAAAATATCTACTCAATGAGACTAATTTGGAAGGTTGAAGCCTCGTGTTGTCTTCAGAAGAATGTTTTAATACATTTTTTTGCACAGATGGAGGACTGTGGATTTTGGCCTTCGCTACTTTTTATGGGCAGTGTCTATTAGAGGAAACTATTCAAGGCCTGTAATAACAACAGTGTTTAAAAGTGTTCACAGGCACAAGTGTTGCTTGACCTTTAATTCGAATGCAAAATATCTAACATGTCTGTGAAGATTCTCACTCATGCAGGTGAAGTTGTCAGACTAAACCTTCTGCCATCTAACATAAGGTGATGTAGCTACAGGTTACTTCGTCTTCCTTTCATGTGTTATTGATATTTGCTTGTTTCTGCTTATCATATGCAAAAAGAAAAGCATCAGATGAACAATACTTCCTAAATGAATCATTTTATCAAACAATTCAAACCAAATCATTTGTCATATTTTAATGTAAATAATTAGCAATTAGCGCCTATTCACCTGCTGCCCGCTCCATCTCTTCATTTCCACCACCTACTTGTACTTGTAGCCCATGTTCACAAATCACTTTGCGAAACGACCTGATATTGGCAGCACCACTGTTTTTTGAAATGCATGTGCTGTTAAACTATCTATCTCCAACATGAAATCTGCACTGCATCTTGTCAGATTTAACGCCACAGTTGATACAAGTGTGTTTGTGTGCGTGTGCACAGGTTGTTGGGATCTTAATTGAATATTGATAAGTGAGGCCAGCACACGGGGTAAACAGCTGTGACTGGTACTTCATCATATGCGTTCACGCATCACTCATTATCAGGCCCAGCTGCTCTTCTGAGACAAGTCATCAGACAGTGACCATACACATACGTGTGCACATATTTATACACACTCACACTTATTATAGTAATTGACAAATAATTTTGACAGAGATCAAAGTTGCCAAAACTGAACACTGCAGAGAGGGAGTCCCCAGTGGCTTTGTTGTTTGTGCAGTAAACAGGCTTCTGAATATTTGATTTATTAATTGCAACTTTCTCAGACACAGAGACTCTTCTGGTCCCTCTGAAGGGTCGCTACCTGGGTAGGCCAACGTCTTCATCCTGTTGCCATGACAACAAAACTCAGCGCCTTAGTAACAGAAGTCAGAGAATGAGCGTTTATTGAGATGGATTTAGAAATGACATTTATTTGAGGAGAAGGAAAATAGTAAACGTAGAGGCTCTACAGTTTCATCACATGTCTAAAAGAAAGGAAAAGTGCAATTGCAGTGATTGTTAGAACACGTGACAACAAACAGCCACAGTTGGCTCTGACTGCTGTATTCATGTAGTTATTTTCTCTGTGGGGGTGGCAGTATGATTAACACTATCCTAAAAACAATTATGAAGAAGCACTGCACTGCAAGCACTGAGAATAAAACTAAATGGTTTGTGTCACTAAAATAGTTTTCCACAAAAAGGCCCATTTTGAAAAATGATTCCTCTCAATAATTTCTTGTGTTGAAGTTCTACTACTTCAGATTTACTTCAAGTACTGTAACTGGTTCCACAGTGGCCCAACCATAAGAAGGTAAGGTGCAGCGCACTGATTCTTGTACTGTACATGCTTGCTCTGATCTTAACCACAAATAATTAAGAAAGGCATTATTGACAGCCAATTACAAGCCTGGAAATTGTGAAACAGGTGAAATAACAATAGAACTAATGGTTCTAATGAAACTTAGGAATTATCCTCTTAGAGCAGGGGTAGGCAAGTTCGGTCCAGGGAGCCGCAGCCCTGCTTGTTTTTCAACCATCCCTGCACTTACACTTTCTTACTGGCTAAACTTACCTGATCCAGGTAATCAACAGTTCCTGCTGTTGGTTAACAGCTGGAGGATTAGAAAACAAGCAGGGCTGCACCCCTCTAGGATCAAACCTGCCTACCCCTGCCTTAGAAGATATGAGTTGGGAAAATGATTCAGTCCTGGCATTCCTAATAGCACCATAAGATTGTTTGAATAAGATTAACAAATACCTAGAGAGTGTGAACACTGGAAATGTCTAAACTAAGTGAAAGATCTAGAGATGTGGTGAGTTGGCCTAGAGATGTGATGATTAAAGCCAAAAGATACTGTATTAGATTCAAAGCTACCCCAATAATAGCAAGTTATCCTGGTCTAGAGGCTTCAATGATGCTGGTGCTGAAGGTTTTCCATTTGTGCACAGTCTAGTATCTGAGAGTTGACTTGTGGAAATGTTCTTTGTTTGAATCAGGACATGCTTATTTAGACATAGAGGAAATGGGGTGTTTTCGGTCTCCACTTTATATGATTTGAGCACGACGCCATTAATACCCTGAGACGAGGTTGATTTATTTCTCAGTGTGGTTTACGTCCTGTCTTGTTTATTAGTCTGTAGTCATGTTGATTACGTCATTATTTTGTTAGGATTTAAAGCGTGAGCTTGTAAGACAAGTAGAACAGAAACATAGCTACATTATGAGTGGCATGATGTAAAAAGAGGACATAGATGGACTTAAATTAAATTGGCATTGTCTTGACTGAAGGATGTGGGCTGTATGAGATGTTTTGTTCCTGAACGCAGCCCACACAGGACTATACAGTTCAACACACACACATGTACATGTGTTGTAAGGATAAGGACAGCCCTGATGGCCCTCAGGACTTCATTTATGCTCAGACAGGATTTGCTAAATGTCCTGTGTTTCACAACATCATCAGCTTGTTTTAATATGTGGAACACAAGCAGCGCAAATCCAGAGTCAATTCTGTCATGCTTCCTACGTAGAGCCTAAATTCTGCCAGCCCTGCCCCACAAACGCAGCTGACACCACATGAATCTCCCCCTCACACACACACATGCACACACTGTGTGAGTCATGCTAGCGTTTTGAGTATTTCATTCGTTTTTCAAAGCTCTGTGTGATGAGATGTGACTTCGCAGCATTAATGGATGTTAAAACAAGAATCCACTCTCACAGCGTCACTCTCCTTTGTTCAGCGCTTTCAGGAAGTGGTGCTGCATGCATGGCTCTAACTCTTATTTAAAAATCGTTGGCTACAAAGATTAGTTTTTGTCCTACTGTGTGGCCCTGAAATGACAATGTCAGTTGTTGTGTACAACAATTTTTTTGGTTCATGTGCAGTACCTCTGTACTCACCTCGCCTCGTTTGGTTTAGGCCAGATGTAACAGCATCACTTCCAAACTGGACGACTTTGAGGTCATCAATCATAGAACAAATTGTTATGGGGTCATAAAGGCCTAATGTTCTTTTGGGGCAGCAGTGAATGGACCTCTCCACTTTCCCATGGATGCCTTATGTTTTCTCTGTTTCACCTTAACTATGATTGTGAAGTGAGGCCTGCTCGTGTTTGTTTTCTTTGGACCTTTTGAGACTTCCTCTTTTAGTAGCGTGTTGAAGGACTAAATGTGAAAGGTCACTCTCTTCTGGGATACTTTACTATTACTCCAACACGATTCCAGCTAGTGTTTAGTCAAAACGATCCTAACGACAACTTACAACTGAACTGTTGTTCTCCAGCCACTGTGCCTTAGTGATAAATCCCAGGAGGACAGATGCAGTTTGAGCTCGTGTTGTGTGGTCATGATAAAAGTAAACACTCTATTTTCATGGTACTGTTGGACTTTGTTGGACCTCTGAGGAAGCAGTACCTGCATCATGCAGTGTGATGAATTATAATGGTGCAGAGCATCTGAAATCTGACTTGTAAGTGCACCCCCCCAAAAAATAAATTCACCAGCCGCCGCTGTCAGTAGTACTTATTGATGGAGCCTCAAAATAAAATACAAACCAGTAATGAAGCATAATCTGGTCATTTTAACATGATTAAAACCAGCAAAATGATCTTAACATGATCCAAAACATAAATTAAATGAAGTTAAATAAAGGTGAAGTTAGAACATCAAAGAATAATGAAATCTTATCATAATTATAAATTATGATCACCATAAAAATACTACCATGAATACCTCAGGGGCTAAGGCCATAAAATATTTAGACACATTCCTGTTGATTCACAACTTCAGCTTAATAAATGTTGGTGTTACAGGTCTTCTGGTTATTTATAACATTGAACATTTAATTGAACTGGGCTTCAGCTTTTTAACCATGAACAATTCAAACACTGAAGGGAAACAGACCTTATGTTTCAGGTGCTTCTGTATCTCAGGCAGGGACATGGAAGTGTTCTGTGGTCCATCCCTAAGAAAAAAAGTTCAAAGCATATTCAACTGCTGCCACCAAACGCCTGAAAATGCAAATGCAGCTTTTTTTGTACGTGTGTGTGTGTGTACCTCATGCGGTTGCTGCTCATGCTGCTGCTGTGGGCTCTGCGGACCTCGGGCGCTCTGCTGATCCTCCTCAGGAACTGCAAGTAGTCCATCACAACAGCGCAGCCATCACACACCTACAGCAGCCACGAACCCAGAGACATGTAAAACAAGCTGAGCCACACTGTGAGCTTGATGACGATGATGAAAAGCCAGGGAAGGATGAAGTACTGCACCACACTGAGCCAAAGCCCACTCCAAACTTTTCAAACATTCCATTAGCTGCGTTTGTGATAATGGCACATGTAATAGAGTCTCCGAGGAGACGGGAAGAGCGGCGTGGCTGTCGTCTGGTGGGTTGAGCAGTAATTTTCAGGGAATTCACTAGGTGCTGTTCTCTGGAACAGAGCAACACCTGGGGAATGTAGCCACACGCTTTTGTTCTGACCTTGTGCTTTTTTAACTCTCACACACACACACACACACACGCTTCAAGGAAAACTGGAAAAGAGTTGGCACTTACCCAAACACACAAAATTAAAGAACTAGCTCCCACAAAATACACACATACAGTTCGTCCAATCAAGCAGACAAATACTTGGCACGCACACACACGTACGCCGTACCTATTTTGGTGGCTCATAATCAAAGTACAGTCCCTGTGGCCTTGCCCTACATCCTTCCATGGTGTAATCCAGTGCAGTGGTCCCCAGCGGTACTCCTGGCATTGAGTCTTATTATAGACACCACACCGTCCAATTATCACTGCTATCAGCAGCCACAGAGCGCAACACACAGCCCCCAGCGTGCTCTACATATCGGTGACAGCACTGTGACACAGGAGACACAGGTGAGTGGTGATGGAGTGATGATGGAGACTAGGGGAAATCACCTTGAAAAAAAATGTTTCCTTAAGTTCACAAAGGTGAATCGTGCTAAAACCTGCATACAGCCAATATTGTTAGTAGCAAACATGGTTTGTTTGTTGGCTCAGACTCAACGATTACAATCTGATCTGAATGCAGTCCTACAAATTAGGTTCAATAATGAGGCTGACATTGGTTTCCAGTTATCCCTGCTTTGTTTAAAATGGCTCTCTGCTGCATGACACTTTGCTTTTTTTGGGAATTAGTGGTATGTAACAAGTGTCTTTACATTTCACAAAAGATTTTTGGGAAATAAATTATGTGGGACAGAACCTTAAAGGAAAAGTGCAACACTTTTTGAGTTTATCACTCACACATTTCAAAACGTTCCTACACTCACATGCCACACATGGCATTTCTCATGCTTAGAATATATTAAGATTAATGCACAGAATGCCTCGTTGTACAAACGAATCAAAAGTAGACTACACTACTGTGCCCCAATTCAGCTCAGGGCAGCTGTCTGGAACTACAAACCTATCAGCCAATCAGAAAATAGAATTTCTCAGCCAACTGAAGGGAGGGAATCTGAGACGAACTGGAGGTGAAAGAGAAGCCTCAGGATCATCGTGTTTAGGGGCGGCATGATAGCTCAGTGCGTAGAGCAGTCGTCTTCAAACCCAAGGGTGAGTAAGTTCGATTCCTGGTTCCACCAGGTTACATGTCGAGGTGTCCTTGGACAAGACACCGATACCCTGTAGCGCTGACACAGGTCTAGCAGCTGTCCAAACAACAATTTCCCCAAGGGGATTAATAAAGCATTCATTATTATTATTAATAACTTAATATATTTTAATATTTCATAAGCTACTATAGTTTTTCTGTTCTTTGTTTAAGACCAACACCTGACAATTTAAGGGCCCCTTTGAATAGTTGCCTGGGCCTTGAGGGGATGAACAAAGGAACGTATGCTGTACACTGTTGCCTGGTGCTGCTCAAGTGTTAGGTAGCTTCTGTTAGCACCAATCAAAACACAGGGTGTAGAAAAGCTATGGCTGGCACAATGATTTTATAGTGTTCACAAACAAGCACTTGATTGGAAGCTGGTGCTGCTGTAGACGATTCTGTCCCAAGAACTCTGGTAAATAGACACTCCTCAGACCTTTTTTGTCTTGTGTTTCTGTTGGAAAGCAGGAATGAGGCTACAGGTCCTTTTTCATTTGGTCTCACATTGTTGTTTAACTCAGCAGCTCTTTTCTGTGTTGACTTTGTGGGTGATTGTTGGATCGAATTCTCCACAGCAGCACAAGCTTCACGTTAATTGTTGATCTGTGAACAATGCTCATTTATGTAGTCACTTGCGTCAGCCATCGCTTCACTTTAAAGGACCCACGCAGAATTGTTTAGAATTCTCTATAGATTTTTCTTCCTGCTGTGGTGTTATTTTCCTGAAAACCATTTTCACATTTACAATCACAGCAATGTTTGTGTAAAGATACTTTCCGCCTACACTGTATATGAACAGTAAATAAAGACCTACCACACAGAAAGCTGTTTGCACTGCTGACTGTTACCTCTGTGCTTCTGGGTGCTTGTTCTGGTTATCCAAATGCAATAGGGAAACATGTCTTATATCAACACATTGTTAGTAAGCTAATCTCCTACATGCCCTCTCAGATCTGCAAATGAGAAGAGACTGAAAATTCCCTCTTTGCGGGGTCCAGTCTGTTCTCCTGTTTTCTCTGTCTGGTGGAATGTCCTGTTCCTAAAAAGCTTTAAAAACTCACTTGTTTAAAAAGTATTTCAAATGAGTCTCACACACACACACACACACACACACACACACACACACACACACATTCACAAAATATTGTCTAGCACTTGCGATCCCTACATGTTGGGTCTTATCAGGGCTCTTAAATAAACTCTGAATTTACAGAACCTGAATGGTAACTGCTTGTGTTTCCTTGTAAGTTGCTTTGGATAAAAGCTAAAGTAAGGTTGTGTTCATAAGTCATGTCAGGCATCATGGACCTTGAGAGAACATGTATTGAAGCTCAGTTTCCTTATTTTCCAAAAGAATTCATGAGTAGCGTCCCTTTAATGGGAACTATTTTCAGCAGCGCATTAATCTACATTTGTTTGTAGCAGTGAGACAGTGTGTGTGGAACCACACATTAAAATACAATGTTTTCCTTTAATTCATATAGTCATTTATTTATTAGCTCAAAGTGTAAGATCACTTTTAAATTTGACACCGGTGTAAAAAATAATAATGTAATGCGCACACTCTCTGCGGACGTCACGGCCAAATTAGGATTTAAATTGAGGCTTGTGTTTCCAGATAGGAAGGTGGGATACTGGCACATTTAGGAAGAATCCAAACCAATTTTAATCACGCTAAATAAACACAGCAGTAATGCAGTGAGCCAAAGGAGGAGCGCGAGCTCTCGTGGCGCAGTGGATTTTCTGTCTTGGTCTCTGCATGAGTCTTAGAATGTCTGTCTGTCTGTCAGATTTGTCCACTTAATCAGATTGTCTTTTTGTGGCTCCCCACCCAGCCTCCTCCACAGTTAGCTCAACTCATTGAAGCTTTGTCGTTTTAACCAGTTCACATTTAATAATTGATCAACATTTAACAAAGAAATACACATATCCTGCAAGTACACAGATAAAAGAAAGAAGAAAAACAAATGAAAGGGGGTGGGGGGTGGCTTAGGTATCTCACTCGCTGAAGGACAAAGTGACTTCCACATCAAAATGTCAGCAGAATAACAGCTGCTACTCCGATGACGGTGCTTTAAAGTAAACTTTGAACAACTTTCCTCAACATACACACACACACACATACGTACATACAGTGTCTTTAATGAAGAAGACGGTGAGTGGGAGGGAGCGGGCAGGCAATGGAGAAGAGAGGGGTTGGGTGTATGGATGAATAGGGGGGTGCGCACAAAATGCTGATGTTATGGGAGGAAATCTGTGAGGGAAAGACAGGCAGTCAAACTGTCAGGCGTGAGCGCTGAGACGGAACAAAGAGGAACATTGGAGAGGATTGCAGTGGTGTAGCAGAGTGACAGAGGCATGATGCTCACAGATGAAGATGAAGAGAGGAGGGAGGTGGAGGAGGGATGGGGGTTATGCCACTGTGCACACACACATACACACACTGGACAGATCAATGGCAGAAACGAGAAACGTCCTGATACAACACTGTTGTTATTAGGCCTCATAAACATGACATCACCCAGAAATTTAACTGCTGCTTTCATGGCCCACAGGCTTCCCCCTGGTTTCTTTTTTGGCAAACATCTGCAGGCTGCTCAAGACCGTACAAAATAACGAATAACTCAGTGGGTTGAATCAGAGGAAAGGAACGAACAGCAGCCAATGCAACAGAAGAGCAAACAAATGACGTGTGTTTTAACAGCTGCCAGATTCACTTCTCCTCTGTCCAGTCTCCACGGCCACAGCAATTCATTTGTCTATGTCAGCTGCCTGTGAGGGACAAAAGAAAATCCTCTACTGCCATCTTGTGCAGGGTAGCTGTAACTGCAAGAACTGTCTGTGGACGCACTGTACACACAGCTGCTGACATGTATATCATATATACATTTACTGACAAATTAGTTAGAACCAGCTCCAAATGTACTGTACTGTGTATGGTATATAGATGTGTACGCACTCCTCAGTTTCTACTTCATTTCTCTACACATTTCTACCATTGTATTGTAAATTAATCCCGCTTCAATAAGTATTCACACCCTCTCTGTTTCTGCACATTTTACTAAGTCTCTACAAGCATGTCTTTACCATTTTACGCTATGTTTTCTGAAATATCCTGTCAGGCTCCATCACATTGGAGTGAGAGCTGTCATCCTCAGGTTTTCTGTGGGGGTTTAATCCCGACTTTGACTCATGCCACTGCCTGTACTGAATCATCTAAGACCTCGGGTGGAAACATCCCTGGAGCCGCTACAGTTTGCTCATCTCCACCAGGTTGGAGTAGATGATGACATCATATACTTGCACCAGTTCTCTGCCTCTCACCCGGACAGAGCAGGCAGCCCTGTGAGGATCGTGTTTTTTGATTTCTCCAGTGCTTTTAACACAATCCAACACTGAGTCCTGTCATCTGCAGAAGTTCTCAGCGACTCAGCTGTTGTTGGGTGTATCAGCACTGACAAAGAGGCAGAGTACAGAGACCTGGTGGACCGGTTTGTGGAATGGTGTGGGAACAACCACCTGACCATAAATGTTGCTAAGACATGAGATGGCTGTGGACCTTAGAAGGAACAGAACTAGTTTTAATATTTTGGGACATGAAATACCTAAAAATGTAACACAGAAGCTGTGTACAGGAAGGGACAGAGCAGCCTTTTTCTATCAGTTTAGGATGAGTTTATGCACTCAGTTGCAGTTTTTTTTAAAGACATCTCTGCATTTATCCCTCTGTGAAGTCTGACCACTTTCCCTGTCACTGCACTTCTATGACTTTTTCTCATGCTCTCAAAGTCCTTCAAATATCTTATGGCCAATTCCACAAAAGCTCCAGCTTCTGTCTAATGCCACAGTGACTATCCTGTAACCATAGCGTGTCCCTGACCCAACCCTGCCTGTTCAAGTCTCCTAGATAAGTGTCACAGAAAGACGTTAGGAAATCTCACAATTGATGTTTCACACACAAGCTTGAAATAAATCCCTTTCTTACCTCATGGACGATGGCATCGAGCTGGTTCTGGCTGAGAGACAGCATGCTCTTCAGCACTTGTCTGAAGTCTTCCTTTCTCACCAGGCCTGTCCCATCAGGGTCCACAGCCCTAAAGGCTGATCTGATGCTCAGCAGTTGGCTGCGAATCAAGGGTGCCACCTCCTCCAGAGTGAGCCCACGACCTGAAAGGAGGGTCAACTGATATATGTCTTTTATGAACAGTCCTTTGAAGTATTAATTAAAGGACTTAAGCACAGAGGCCGTAGTTCCTCTTCCTGACCACATGTTGAAGTGTCCCTGGACAAGACATTGAACCCTGAACCCTAGGTACCTTAAGCAGGAAGCTTCACCAAGGGGATAATGTATTTATTGGTATTAATCTTTTTAATAACGTTCTAATGCCAGGAATAGTGGTGCAGAAAGAGTCCAGTCCCAAGCCTGGATAAATAGGGAGAATTGCATCAGGAAGAAAAATCCTTTCCAAATCAAATGCAGAGGCAGTATGTCTGTGAAGATACTCAGTCATCCAGGTGAAGTTGTCTGAAAGTTAAGTCATGGCAACTGGACTTTTTTGATTATCTGCTATGACGATCCCAAGAGGGAGCAGCCAAAAGAAAAATACTCACTAACATATAGTTCGTAAACATAAGGTTTAAATTGGTGGTTCATGCAGTTATCAGCATAACGTTGTAAGTGCGTGTGTGTGTTCTGGTTCAGTAGTACAGCAGTAGAAAATGAAGACTAAAAAGCCCCTTACCTCTTCCTGAGTGACTCCACATCTGCCCAGATCCTCCACCCATCCATCTTCTCGTGGAGGAGTGTGTGGTGCTAGGAGCAGAGTGGGGCAGCTTGCTGATGACCAGTTGCCCCAGTTCAGTGTGAAGAGGCAGCAGCTTGGCCATAGTGGTAAAACTGCTGCGTGTGTGTGTGTGTGTGTGTGTGTGTTAGAAGAGAAGCAGGATCCAGACTTGAGGGTGATAAACACTGGGAGGGTGGACTATAGTTGCTAGTTACCACATGAACATGATCCTTGTGTTTGTGACTATTTAAGTCTGGTTTTGCACTTGTCACCATGAATGCAAAAAAAAACCTGTATTTGTTTGCAAAACAACATATATGTATTATGTATATTATCCTAGTAATATTTTATTATTTGTATTTATTTCTTTTTTTATTGTACTCAGTAAAACTATCAAGTAATTGAGTGACAATTATGGTAAATGCTGACAGTAATGGAGCAATGGATCACTTAGCATTTTTGCACTTCTGGTTCCCTGACACTGGTGTCAGTGGATTTTTAGTTACATGCCAAAAGAAGGTTTTTGGTTGACACAAGCTTTCACAATCTATTTTATACCATAAAACACATCAGTGACTTGTGATTTTTAACCCTTTTACGTGTCTTAAAGAAAGTGGTTTCTAACAAGTGGCTAAATGATAGTGATGTGCGAAAGTGAAAATTTGGTGTCAGTTGAGATCAAGTAAATACGGGACCACTATTTAAAGAGGGAACTATTATGATGCTAAACGACATCATACATCTTTACGGCACTTTATTTATTACTTTCCATTACTTGTGTAGCTCTTAGAGGGAATTCATTTCAACACATTCATGAGATATTGCCTGAAGACACAACTTTATTAATAAACCAGCGAGCAAAGCATGTAAAACACATTGCAAGACTCCCAGGAAACAGAAACAGGCATGTATAAAAACCCAAACAATAAAAGTGGAGCTGGGCAGCTGAAGCCTTGACTACGGCTGTAAACAGAGTGACACACAGAAAAAAGAACAATGAAAAGAAAGAGCGAGCAGCTGTAAAAGATGGGGTGTGTCGAGTGTGTGCTGAGGTTGCCCTTTACATCCACACAATAAAGACATTCACGAGTGTCTGGTAGAGCACACGGACTGGTCTGTTGGGCTGGAAGCTGCTGTGGCAACAGAGGAAGAGGAGTGGTTGCACGGGTTAATATTCTGTCTTCAGATACTGCTGCTTCCATGATACTACACTGAGCTGCAGGATATAGTTAATGCTGGTTGTGGGTTAATACTCTGACGTCTTCTGTCCTGCACACAAAACCTGGCATGTCTGAGAAAATAGAGAGAAGGAGGGAGAAACCACACTGTTCACCCAGCCTGGTCCACACAGGCCTATAAAAGAGTAAGTGGACTCATCTTTACCAACCAGACTCCCAAGGGCCCCGTATACACTTTATCATTTTCCACTGTGAAACCAGTCCAGCAGACAAATAATTAGCCCCTTTACTTGCTCATAAAAAAGAGCTCCTTACATATAATTCCTGCTGTTGAACTCTATCTTGATAGATACGATAAAGTAAAATATGAGTCCTGAAAGTACAGGAACTTCCCCTTTTCCTCCATAAAGACATTACATTTTTATACATTAAAAATAAGGATCAGAAAATTGGAAAGACAACACAGGATGTTGAGGATCTGTATGTGGCATAGTCTCATGAACAACCACTATCTAACCAGTAGAGGGCAGACCTGTCAAATGCCTAATATTTGTGCAAATTATCAATTTATATCTCAAGCAAAGACAAATATATTTTACACCTAGCAGCGCTATAAGTTACTTACAACTCCTTTTTATTAGATTTCTGACAGATTCATTCTCTTTTTTTGCACACACTGATTTGATCTTAATCTGATCCACTGTGATGAGATAAAACATTTTCAAGAACCAGATGCCACAGATTTGTACTTTGTTTAACATTGAATTCAAATTTTATTACATATAAAGGGAAACACTATGTTCCCCTGTGTGAAATGAACGAGTGAATGTGATTTCTCATAGTGACAAAGCTGCAGACAAACACTGTTGCTCATTTCCACAGACCATCTTCTAGCTCATTGTTTTGGCTTTTGAAGCTTTAATGTTTTGATTCATCTTTATTTCCAGAGGCAACAGGCTTTGTGTGTTTTCAATATAGGAAGCTCTGAATCAGCTCTGGCTTGATCATCTCCATACAGCTTATCTAGCACCAAACAGCAGCAGTGTTTAGCAGCTGAAGAGCCACATACTTTGCTCAAGAATTTAGAGAAAATCTAAACTTAAAGCTGCTGTGTGTAACTTTTTAAAATTCTTTGTAAAAAAAACACTCCCATACATATGTTGTGGAGAGGTTGTGTCAGACTGGGATGCAGAAGGTCGCAGGTTTGATACCCCGTCTGACTCCTAGTCCGTCCCCTACCAGGTGTGTCCCTGAGCCAGACACCCAGTCCTAGCTCCCTGTAAGTCGCTTTGGATAAAAGTTTACTTTGCCAAGTAAAGGTCTCATGCTACCGCTAGCTCAGCTCAGTTCATAAAAGTTACATACTGCAGCTTTAAAGGTGAGTAAACACTGTACTTGTATTCAAGTGGCCAACACAAATTCTTTAAAATTGTCACATATCTGCTGCATGTGTGTGGCAACAGTTTGCTAACACAAAAAGACTTATATGAAATGATAACATGTTAGATTGTGTTTTCTGCTTATTCCTCTTCCCACAGAAAGTAAAAAAGAGAAAATTTACTAATAGGAACTTAATTAAAACAGGATCACTTACTCAACATTTTGCCAAGTGTACAAGTCAGTGCAACTCCATGAATATCATAGAGGAACTGTCACCCATCTGAACAACTATTTTTCAGTGTTGTCTTTCAGCCATTAAACCAGGCAAACTTCAGTGTTTTTAAGTCACAAATATCTGGATGTAATATGTAACTGTAATAAACATGGTCCTATTTTAGTACTGTGTTGACCAACGCTTCAGCTCAAGGTTATTGTCAAAGTATAGCCATCATAAAGCTATATCAGTTGAACCCTGGTGAGTGCAGTACATACACAGCAGTGCATCCTGGGATTCTGTGGAGGGGATGGGATTGAGCTTACCAACTGATCGAGAAATTGTAATAAATTGTAATAAATCCTAAATAATTCTGGATTCCATATGATCAGTCCACAAGAATGTGGATGATTTGTTGTTGACTTGAGACACATTGCATTCATAGACAAGTCTTAGCGTAATCCAACCAACATCAGACTGACTGAATGGAGATGTAGGAGCATGGATTTTGGCAGGAGGTGTTTCTCACAGGCAGAAATCAAAGGTCAGGTCGGACTTGTCCATCTTCTGTCTGTAAACTGCATCAAACTTTTCATTCATAGACACTGTGAAGACGTCCTTCCACAGACCCACACGACCTGCAGGGAGGACACACAGGGAGAAGGAGGATGTTTAGTGTTTCAAATGTTTAAAAACGACCCAATGGAGAGAGATCTGTAGATAGACTCTGGATGAAGATGGTTTAATGGGGCTAAAAAAGAAAAAAAAAACTATATTATAGATTTTCCTTGGGGTATCTTGGTGGTCACATCACAGTGTATTATAGAAAACCTTCAAAGGATAGCATTTTCTCAATAGTGAGCTATTCACTAGTCAACCAAATCTTAATTGCTTAGTTAATTTTAACCCAGGCCACAATGTGAGCACAGTAAACAAGAAACACTTTTTGTCATGACAATTTTCACAACTTTTCACTTGCTGATGCTCAGGAGTTATGACGTTGGTGCTCTTGTGCATGATAACTATGTAAAAGCCACATGAATTTTGATTAAGCCTTATTTTTTGTTTCAGCTGCAGCCTGACGAGGCAGTGACTCACCTTCTGTGGTAGGTGTGTGAGACAGATCAGATTGACTGTCGCCTGTGTGCTAAGCCTATAGCACAGCAGACACCAGACTTCTATTATGCACTAAAAGACAGAAATCAGATGGGAAACAGAAGAAAACAGAAATCATAACAGAAATAACAACAAAAAGCAAAGTTCAAAATCTGAAAAAATGAGAATTTAATATAAAAGGATGAAACTTAAGAGTCAATCGTAACAGACTGGACATAGAGGATGAAATGAATGATGTAGTAAAATAGCACAACATGTAGCCACACAGAGGTGCTAAAGTCAACTTAATCAGAGCGAAAAACCCAGGAGTTCTAAAGCAAATACATTATTTGATATTACTTAAATATCAATTTTTTTGTTAACAATAAAAGATAAAATGTGATATAATTGAAGACATGTTTTTAGAAATTATTATTTTTATAATATTTGTATTTATTAATACGTAAGAACAAAAGTTTTCTACAATTTATAATTGTATTCACTATAATATTTTATATAAATTCTTATTTTAATGTTACTTTGTTAACCCTAATGTTAACCCTAACCCTAACCCTAACCCGTCTTTTTTTAATTACTAGATAGAAACAGAAAGCAAGTAAATAATTCATTTGTTTAAGAGTTCACAAATGGTTGTTTTATTTGTGTATTCCCCAGATAGTGCTGAGTTTGGATGTGTATATATATATATAGATATGTGTGCATATAGTGTCTTATAATCAGTGTTACGACCCTGCTTCAGAAGCAGCACCGCTGAGTGTGAGGCCTCTGGGGGCTGAAGTGCTGAGTTCAACATGGTCTGATTATGTCGTACGATGTCTGTATGTGTGTGTCGAAATGGCAAAACGTTCCAGCTAGGCAAGGTGGAAGGGCAAAACATCTTGTGAAACTGCTGTCAGGACCTCTCTATGTCGGCATGCCTCTGATCCCGATCTAACTATATTCTATTTGTGGCGTACAGTATGAGGGATAACACTCTCACAACACAAACCCATTGATCCCTGCAGCAGATTAAGAACCGTGCACAATTCAGTGAGATAACCTTGTAATAATTCTTTCTGACTACTCGTTTCCTAGAAATAACTGTGCCATTTCAAAAACAGAGTCACAGTTCTGTTGTGGAGAAAGGCCTGACTGATTATTAGGATTTCGTTAAGCCCACTGCCCAGCTGTGAAAGTGCTCAGTTCTCTTGAGGAGAATTACTATGAAGAACTTGATCTGGCAGCTCTAAAAAACAACTGTTAATTCAATTCATTCTCTCTAGACTCTTGGTATCCTATGTATACTTCTCTCTCTGGTGTTCGGAGGACTTGTTTTCCATTCATCCATTCACCACAGTGTTATTTCCATCCAGTCTTCTACCAGGAATTGTATTTATTGCACTGCTACATTGAAGTGAACCAGGGCTGTGTCCTGGAAGCTTTATGTTTTCCACGGTCTGCTGGCCTGTTTTTGTACAAAATCCCACAAATATTTCCTCGGATTTCACTCCGTGGTTTAAAGAAGGAGGATATCAGTGGACATACTGCATTCATGTTGATCCACATGAGCTATCAACGTTACATCAGTAAAGTGCTTAGTGGTGCAGTTCTTATAAGTTCTTATAAGATTAATACACTGTAAGTAACAGCAGACGTTTTGCTCTAGACTGCACCAGTCGGCCACTCACAAGTTTAATTGAAAATTTTCATTGGTTAGGAGGGTAAGGCAACCAGGCGGCCCACTCACCCCTGCAAATGGACAGTGCCTCTGAGTTGCAGCACTCCTCGATGAGCTGATTGCAGCTCTCCACCATGCCCTCGAGCTGAACCTTGTCACAGGAAACACCCAGGAACCGGGCTAACTGTTCCACAAGCGTCCCTAGGTCCTGGGGGAGAGGAGAGGAGAGGAGAGGAGAGGAGAGGAGAGGAGAGGAGAGGAGAGGAGAGGATAATTAACATTTGCACTGTATGTAAAGCTGTTCCTACTGTTTTCTGTCTTAATGCTAATCTAAGCATAACCACTTCAGACATATAATCCAAATTTATTAACATACATAAGATTTATATATACTGAATTAGTTTTAGGCAGTGGTACAATTTCCATCTATTGCTGAGAAGAATGTGTTTCTTTAGCTGGTAAATAGGATTTTATATCCACCACCTAGTTTGTACCTTTGGCTAATCAAGGGAGTTTGGTCATGGTCAAGGGAGTTTATCAGAATGTGTCAAACTAGCAAAAGAATAAGCTGGGCCTCTATAGACGTGTGTATATGTGTAGTAATTGGCTCCAGTGCTAATTATGGGGTCCACCTACTGCTTCCACTGTGGCCTCTATCAAATACAGGTTAAATAACCACAAAACACAGATAAATGCATCTATATGTATAACTGATGCCGTGTTTGTCTTGCAAATCCAAAGTCTGAAATGATTTGAACGATTGCATTTTCTCTCTTCCGTGCTCAGAAATATGTTCAAAGGAAGGTTTATCTGAAAAGGACATGATATGTGTGAGTCTGAGTCTTGTACATGCGATAAGAGCAGATAATGTGAAAAACAGGGGACCTTTGGCAAAGCAAAGAGTAAATATTGATCTGGCATATGATGCTCTTTTTCTTTGACTAACGGAGTTCATGCGAGAATATTCAGCACCAAAGGCAAGCAGTAAAGACTACATGTGCCTGCCAACATGTTCAAAGAGCGGTGAAGAGAGTTAAAGTGGCTGTAGCACAAGAATACGTGAATATGTAATGGTCTAGAGTAAGGCTACAGTTTGTCTGAGGAGAGTTAGATGGCACCGGAGACCATGATGATGTTACCTTATACATGTCTTCATATTTTAGGAAGAGGACATTAGAATCCATCCGATGTTCCCAAAATTCCTGAACGTGTTCAAACCAGGATCCGTATCCCACTAAGAGAAAGAGAGAGACACAAGCAGCTGGATGAACTTAACAGTACAGTTGAGTCAACCTGATCAGATAAGTCTCGTTGTCCCCCGTCCAGCAGAGACCTACTGTACACGCTTACACTTGTCGTTCATGAAGCGCCGGCAGAATTCCTGAAAGGTTCCCCGGTAACTCATGGTCCTGAGAGAGCGGTGGAACTGGTAGTAGGATACCACCAGGTCTTTAGGGTTTCGAGCCATGTAGATGACCTAGAGGAAAACCAGAACAGTGCTCACTGTAGTCATACAACCGGGTGATGAGGGGTCACACCTGTACCAATGTATGAAGAGACAACTAGTCACCATCTGATAGCACTACTAGACAGCTTTTTTGACAGTGCTAACTGGTATTCTAGCCAATTTTAACATCAATTCAAAAGCTTTTCTACAAGAGTGTTTTCACCATACACACTACAACACTAAGTCAGATTTATACACACCAAAGGGCGGTTTGGAGTATTTCCATATCTCTGCATGGTGGGCCAAAATGAGCTTGCTTTATGTAGATGTGTGCTTATAGTTCCATGTATTGTTCCCTTCTAACCCTCTTATCCACTCATGATTTGACACAGAAAGCCCATCTTTTCTTACTATTGCTTACAGTGCCCCTCTCTTGTTGCATGTCAGAACATGATAAAAAACCATATTAAACATATTAGATTTACATGTTTTCCAATGCATATGAATGAACTCTGCAACTTGAACTGTCTGGCCACTGGACACAATCTTGCCCCTCCTCTTCTAGTGTCTTGAGATAAGATAAACAAGAGTTTGTCGATACCTGCCTTTTGCTGAGCATTGATGTAGAGAAGCCTGTCTGCCTGTTACTACAAACAAAAGTAACATTGGTTCCACCTCAGTTTGTCTTGCTTCCTAATTTATATTTCATTTTGGTGAGGCTTGTCCACTTTGTTGCTACAATGTTATTTGTCTTGAATGAGTTTATGTGTCCATTGATTTGACTAGGCATCAAAAACTAAAATTAAAGTGCTTTGCTGCACATCTGTATGAATGTGATTGGATGCTCACGTCAGCCGGTAACCAAACATCCGATAACTGAGCCAATGACAGTGAAGCATGAAGGAAACAGCTGATGACAGTTCCACGGATGATGTCATTGTTCTGCCTGGACTAATGTTTGGGACACAGGTTACAGTAAACTGTACATTACAAAACATGAACTGGGAAAATGTCAAGAAACATCATATTAAGGCTGACCTTGGCCTCTCCATTGTGCAGGGCTGTAGGTAGGAATCGATAGGGAAGATGGCTTTTGATCAGACGAGGAGACGTCAGTTCCTGTAGAAACACAAAGGAAATGCAGAAATAACTTTAATCTGAACTGGGTGAATACGCCTTAACGTTCGTCCTTGTCTTGCAAAATGTAAGTAACTTTTTTCTGCCTGTCAGCAGAACCAGACTGGGTGGCCATGCGCCTCGAGTGGTTTGGGATATGGCAGGTGGCCTTGACAGCCTAGGGCAGGAGAGATGAATCAAGGTTCATACGTGTCCGTGGTTCCCACCTGATCATATATAGTACATGCTTCTTAAAGGTGTTCAGGTGTCCACATGTCCACATCTCCTTTGCTAACATGTGGCTCTCACAAAAACCACTCCATGCCCACTGATTTCATTTTATGTGGTAGTGCAGGCACATCAGAGCACACATGTCCCAGATGATCTTGGCAACTGGTTTGAATGATTGGATTTTAATCCCTCTTGGTCGTCTATACTCATATTTAGTGCCCAAGTTTCAGTTTTAAGACAAGTGTTTGATTTTATATTTCGTCTCTATAATATACGGCTAGAGAGACAGATTAAATAGACAGACAGAGTTAGTGCAGCAGTGGCTGAGATACCCTGTAGAGTACATTGTTTTAGACAAGATTTGCTTTATATGATTTGTTGCTCATTCTGGAAATCAGACGTGCATAGAGCTTAAGGCATTCTGTACTAAAGCACTCTAAGCATTTTACTCACAGGACAAACACAGTTGTGTCAGGAATCTAGATAGAAAGATCTAGACAGAGAAGTTCAAACCATGTCTCCAAGCTCAAACTGAGATAACCCTGATGATATCATCATGGATTTCTTTCAGCCTTTGGAATGCTCCCACAGGGCCAGAGCAGACGTTATACAACTTTTTCCCCATTATGATGAATCTGACCTTTAAGTGTAGAATCAGTTATTTGGGTTACTGTCAGCCTCTAGTTAAAGCGTCTTTGCGTAGGCGTAGAGTCTGGTCCCCGCATGCTCATGTTTCACACCTTTACAAAGCATTAATTTTTCGTAATACTGTTACACCCAGCAAGAGGATAGTACATCTTGTTCTGAAGGCAGCCACTGACTACAGTTCTCCAATGATGAGGTACTGAAAGAATTCTGCCCTGATCTCAGCTCCAGTACTCTACCTGTATGATATCCAAGCCAGGCTGGGGGTACTCTAAGACAGGCAGCTGTTCGTCAATGTTCATAAGGCCGATCTCATCTGGGTCGGCTCCCTGGCTCACTAAATACACAACTTCCTGAAGTAGACTGGTCCCTGCAAAGACAGCAGAGAAAGGATAAGGTCAGAGAAAAAGGACAGTTAAAGCAGCATGCAAACAAGGTAAACAACAATAAAACAAAATCCCTGTCTTATATTACACCAGTGATTTTACTCAAGGGTCTAGGTGGTTAAACAAGGGCCAAGAGTATCTATGGTTCTTTATGAGAGAAAGAAAGAACTGAATCAGTTAATAAGTAAAGAAACCAGCAGCACACGCATGTATTTAATGTGACTTTTCTCTCAAAAGCTGATAATACAGACATGTGTTGTGTACACAAATTTTGACGTAGAAAATAAATCTAGGTTTAACCAGTAAAGTCATGCTAACCGGCATGAAAGACTTCAGTTGAACTCAAAGAAATATCACACACTGTACAGGTCCTCTACTGGGACTTAGCCTGACCTGGCCTGTGGTACCAGCCATATTTCACTTTTATAGAGTATGCACCTCGCTGAGTGAAACCTTAGCAGTCGTTTTTAATCAATTATCTAAACAATGAGTACAGTTTTCTCGCTTTTCCAGCCACTAAGAGTTGAAAATGCATGCACCGAACTGGTTTTGGTCACACTAATGTTCTTTGTTGTGAGTCTCTCACTTATTTTGGTTGCAGATCAGCTAAAATGTCTAGCAATGCAACAAAATGAAAACAAACACAAAAACAAACTGAGAGTTTCTCTGTGGTCAGCTGGAAAGACAAACTTAGGCTAACTTAAAGAAAGAGGTCCTTTATCAACATGGCCTCATGCTGTGAGACTAAATAAATAATGTATTTTTTAATTTGCTAGATAGATTTTTTTTCCAAGAAAAAGCTTCTATTTCACATTAGCACAAGTTTTGATGTATTGTACATTTATGAAAAAACATGGGGCCAGAGGGGTCGGGTGCGCAGAGTTATGGGTGGTGGCCGAGGACGGGAGCCCTGGCGTTCCGACCCTCGGTTGCCGAA
>JAUMHF010000015.1:880191-903398 GCA_032359275.1 Microctenopoma steveboyesi | reverse complement strand
GAGGTTGGACTCTGCCAGGGCTGCCCTTTGTCACCGATTCTGTTCATAACTTTTATGGACAGAATTTCTAGGCGCAGAATTTAAATATTTTTCATTCTGTAAAGCCTTGATTAATTGTGGAGAATTACAGTGCCCCTCTATGAAGGAAGTGTGTGTGCAGTGCAGAGGTGTACCACCTGCAGGTATATATCACAGTGAGGAAGGCAGAGCAACCCCCCACAACTCCCACCCCCCTTGGTTTACAGAATTCCCATTGGCCAAGAAAGACACGTGTGAGCCAATGCCATCATGGCTCTGCAGCAGCCCAGCCATGTACTTTCTTTCCCACTGCACCATAAAGACCAGGGATACAGCAACACAGAGCAGCAGTGACGGTGGGAGGTGGAGTCTTCTAAATATGGATGTATCTGTTTTTATCCCACAGTGCCACTTTGTTTGCGAGTCTGCTTATGTTATTGCAGGACATGCACATCCAGAATGTCCAGCACTGAGATCTCAAAGATTTACAAGGTGTCAGCTGGTATCATTACTATGAGAAATAGGCAAGAAGCCAGTTTCACACAAGTCACAAAGCACAAGTTCAGAACATCCATTGTTTTTGTGCACAAAATATGACCGAACATTCCAGCCCCGCTGTGACAAACTTATGAAAGCCAGTACTCTCGGCGGCTGCCACTTTTGGCCGTGGTGACCTTAACAAAAGTCACGGACTTAAAAAAAAAGAACACCATGGTTCCCTGGAAATGACTGAATCTTTCTTTCATTTATAAAGAGTGGGCCAGGGTGTGTGACTAGAGTAACATCTTAAAAGAACTGTCAGGAAAAGAACATTGAGGAATCAGACCCCGAACTAATGCAATTACAACTTGTTTGTGCAGAGGTCATGCAAAATCATAATTAGAACATTTTTCACACAACAACACTCTCTTGAGTTCTTCTACAGTCCAAATATTTGAGGCTTGCAGCCTCTAGAAAAAGAAGAAGATTACACTATATTGTCATTGAATACATTGTTACGTGTTACAACAAAATTTGTCTTCTGCATTTGACCCATCCCCCCTTGGGGGGAGCAGCGAGCAGACACAGGCAGCGCTTGGGGGAGTGTCTCGCTCAGAGACACACCTGGTATGGGGGATGGGCTGGGAATCATCCTGCTACCTCTGCATCCCAGCCCTCTGCCCTAACCACTAAGCTACCAGTTGTAACCTAAATGCATCATCAGTAAATGTGTATTATTTAAAAAACAGCCTCTTCCTATAGATAGATAGTCCTACCATTTAGTTCAGTGGTGCTGCAGCACACAACACATTACAATCACTGGCATCTTCTGTCTTCTGGTAATGTACCGTTATCACCTGGCTACAACAAGATTTTTACTGTCGATTCAATGCATTCCACTGTGTGAGTGAAATAATGGATTCACTTTCAGGCAAACAATAATTTGATGTCAAATTCAGCTTCAGCAAACACGCCTTTATAATGAGCTGTGCTGGCTAGTTGTAGCATTAGCGACTGTGCTAAGCTAACAACATAACAAGCTTGCAAGTTGGTCTACTGTATCTAATTTTCTGAGTATATTTTTTGTAATTTATTGGGTTTCATAGTTGTTGAAGTTTCATACTTTTGATGATTCTTTTGCATAAAATTTAAAATCTATTCAAGCTTCATATGAAGACCTAAAGAAGTATAGGGGGGTCAGCTTGGGAGCAAACTATACAACAGGAGTGACAGCCCTCCCTTCACACCCTGTAGATCTGCCTCTGCACACAAAGCTCGCAGTGATACAGGAACCCACCAACCATACATCACCAGTGGTGTCATCTGAACCATGTTCAGCACAAATTTACTTAGAATGAAGCGCTGGGCGGGAAACATCTGAGGGAAAAATAGGATGGCTCAGAACTGACCTTACCTATATTGTATGAATATTAAACATATTGTACTGTAATGTTCTAACTACTGTCAGGATGAGTCTATTTTATCTCCATGTCATTAGGTAAAGTTTTTGAAAGGACAATAATTAAATACCCCTCTATCTACAGCACTGGCACAGCGCACCACCTGCCCACCACCGGCCGTCACATGACCGGACCCACCCGTGCGCACAGCAGCGGCAGGGCACCGTGCACGGGCAGCCGGGTCTGCAGCAGCGCTGCGCAACAGCACTCGGATGTAAACATTGAGCTCCATCTGTGCAGCTCTAGCGTGGGTGATTGTTGTGGAAGATGGCGGCCAGCTTTTATGTCTGGGCTATCTGACGCACTAGAGCCAGGCATGAATCCACTTACCTAGTCTGACTCAGTTTGTTGTTATCTAATTACAGCCTGCTTCAGAGACCGATAAAATGTGGCGCTGCTGCAAAAATGCAATGTAAGCCCAGATATTAGATAACTGCGACCCACCCAGTGTCTCCGTGCCGTAATATCCCTTTAAACAAGAAGTGATCTGCAGCTTTACTGCTGACTGCACCTCTATGACAGGCGACATCAGCCCTATGCGTAATATCGCGTGTCTGCATGTTTTATCTCGGTTGTAAAACTTTGATAATCGGGCAGGCACCGCTAGAGCACGGAGCAAAGTGCGGTGAAGAAACGCGAGGAAACCGCGGCACCGCGCTCAGGGGGAGGCTGAGGCGTTGTTACCTGACTTTGGGTAGGTGACAATCCATATGTCGCTACTTCTGAGGGAGAAGTTAGCGATCTCTTCCATCTTCCCTCTGCAGAAGGGCGGCAGCCGCACTCCATCAAACTCGAAATATTTACTCTCGAACTCAATCGGCGTGCTCGGCGTGTCTGCCTCGCTCTCGGCCATCGTCGAAAGGAGCCGCCAGAAAACGCGCGCACACCCACGCACGGAACAGCTTTATTCAGTCAGAGCAACAACAACAACGAAAGAAAAGACGACAGACGATAAGGTTGACTTGAAACGTCGCTCGAGTCGGGATGGCGAGGGCTCGCGCTGGATGATGCACAGCGAGGGCGGATGAGCTGAGCTGGAGCCAATCACGCGGGAGAGAAGTGATGTAATGCGCGCGCTCGCGTCTCAGCATCAGGACCACTTTTTATTATTGCGAGGATGCGCGCGGAGGAAGAATTATTTTCCACTCCAGTGCAAAGACTTACACGCTCCAAAATCTACTACAGTAAAGCTGTTGTAATACAGTGAGAGTGAATTAGTAGTATCACCCATCCATCCTTTATTTTCCGCTTCATCCGCAGTCGGATATCACGTGAATATAATATTATAATATTATTTCCTATATGAAATAATTTATAGGATTTTTATTTAGGTATGTAACCAGGTACATTTACTAAAGTACTGTATTGGAGCACACTTTTGTAGTACCTGAATGTACGGAATGATGTCCCTTTTACTTTTTCCAGGGAATTATTCATTGTTTTACTCCACTACTTTTACTGTATTTTTATATTTTAGAGTATCTAGCTACTTTTGCAGATAACGCATTATATCAGTTACAAATGCTGTATATTTGCTATATTATTATACTTTTTTTATTAAATTGTTTTTGCAGTTTTGCTAGAATCACCATAAAAATAAGTAAGAAATCTGCAGAGAAACAGTTATTTTACTTTTTAAGTGGGTGGTGACCTCGCGGCATCCTGCCTCCCCCAGTCGTTGTTGATTGGTTCTTGTGTAAAAGACAATATTGACAGACGGGAAAACATCCAATCATGTTCTCGCCGAAATAGGCTGCCTTCACTGTGAATGGTAAAGGTAGGTACATGAGCCAGTGAAAACAAAACAAAAGTCTCCTTAAACCTTCATGCACGGAATCATGTTAGACAGCTCACTGTGGTTTTATAGGCTAGGTCTGCATTCAGTGAAAGACTAAACAAACTAAACTTCAGTTAATTGGCAGATGGCCAAATCACACCGTTGCTATCAGAAAGAAATGCTTATGCACATAAATAGAAATATAAAATAAAGAATAATAATAAAAAATATTTGTACTTAGCGATCCGTCCACCGTGTACCCCGCCTCTAGTCCGATTACCGCTGGGATAGACTCCAGCACCCACCGCGACCCGACTGCGGATGAGCGGAAGATAATAGGTGAATGGATGGGTGGATGGATGGATGCGTACTCTGTTGATAGAAGCGCTAATTTATCGCACACATATGGATTGTGATATGTTTGACAGTACGTGAACGCCTCACCATCATCACGCCCCTCCCACCTCCTCCCTTTATAGAACCAGCTGCTGACCAACAACCTGTCAGTCTGCGCGTGTCCGCCGGTGCCGACTCTCTGGCGGTAGCGGGACTTCCAGAGGCAGCACACTCGGTGATTCCTCCTCAATGCCCACGCCATGTTCGACCTAAAGGGCGGCTGGAACCTGTCCTTCGCCGGGTGCGGGTTTCTGGGTGTTTACCACATCGGAGTTGCCAGCTGCCTGCTGGACAAAGCGCCGTACCTCGTCAAGGGGGCCACCAAGCTGTACGGGGCCTCCGCCGGCGCGCTGACCGCCTCGGTGCTCGCGAGCCAGGCATGTTTAGGTAAGACGCGCCGCGGTGGCTCCACTCTCTGGAGCTTTGAGAAAAACACAAGGACGGATATGGAAAACAGGAAGTCCCGTGTGTTGGTATTGTAGTAGAGGATTATAAAGTGCTATTACTACTACTTCTTCTCCCTGTAATAATAAGCCATAGATAAATTTATGTGAATATAAAACTTTTTTGCAATGAAATTAGTCCTGTTAAAATACATTAAGTCTATTAAGACCTGTTATTCAAGCATTTACTACATATAAAATATAAATACAGAATTTAAATATTACTGATTTTATAATTGCAACATCAAGTTGAAAGCTGAATATGGATAGAAAATGGTTTATGTATTTAAACATGCAAAACATTGGTGTGGAACCAGTAAGAAACTTCATGAGCAATGCTTTCACTTTCTCCTGTACATAAGTGATCAGGGCTAGTGTCAGCATACAGTCTGTGTGGATCACCATGTTTAAAGAAACTGCTGTAACCTCAGCGTGAGTTCGGGTTACTGTTGGTCACTGACTCGTTGCTTCAGTGAATATTGATTCAGTCTCAAGTTGACACTTAAACAGTGTGTATTGTTTGCAGCCGATTGATCGCAGGGAAACATTGAAGGAGCTCTCAGCGCTCCACCTCCTTCATCGTAACTTCTCCCGTTTCTTTCTCTTTCACCTAGCTAAGTGCTGTGAAGATGTTATCGAGATGGCGAAGGAGGCCAGGAAGAGGAACCTGGGCCCCCTTCACCCCACCTTCAACCTGATCAAGGTGATGAAGATGGGCCTGAATCGTGACCTGCCCTCCGACGCTCACCTCCTGGCCTCGGGGCGCCTGTGCATCTCTCTCACCAAGGTTTCCAACGGGGAGAATGTGCTGGTGTCGGAGTTCAGCTCCAAAGAGGAACTCATTCAGGTGCGGAGAGGTGGTCTATGTGGTTATTTATCTTTTAAATGTGCTACAGTAACACAAGCAAAATTTAAACCCTTTTTTCCTTTTACCTGCAGGCGTTGATCTGTAGCTGTTTCATCCCCGTGTACTGCGGCCTGATTCCTCCATCCTACAGAGGAGTGGTAGGTGTTGATTCAGTCCTTGCAGAGGTTTAGCGTAGGTCTTTGTGAGCTTCATTACGTATACATGCAAAAGAAAGTGAAAGGAGATGTTTAAAACTGTATCTGAGGACCTCAGGGCCTAGTTCATCCTGCTACTGTTGCCTTGGTTTATGAGCTGCTTCTGGACTTTGACAGTGATCTCATCCAGATAGACAGAGCCGGGTTTCCATCTGTTTGTGCCACCGTGCGCAGGCAGCACTAACAACTTTCAGATCCACTAATACACTGTAGTAATAACGAAATACAAAGGTCAAGCAAAGGCAAGATAGAGGTGATCAACACAGAATAATCACATGAGCCGTGCAGGAGTAGAGTAAGGCAATCTGCCTGGCTGTATTCCCCGTGTGACGGGAGCATATGTTGTTGTAAACTCTTAATTTTCACACCTGTGCCCATGGTAGCTCCACACATAAGCAGGTCACTTGCAGCTCGGGGACTGATGCCACTTGGACAGACATCTTCTCTGTGGACGTGTGTGCGTGCTCTGCGCTCTGCGCTCTAATTGAACAGAGCCTGTCGTGTCCGTCCTGGTGTCAGAGTTCACCGTTCAATTTACTGCTGCTAGATATAGTGTTTGCATGTCCCAGAGCTGTGTGGATGTGCCAGACATACAGCACATGCAGATTCTGTACATGGTGTTCTCTACAGTAAAACACTGTGTGTTATCTTGATGCATGACGCTAACACGCGACCTGCATGTTGATGTCTGGGCGTTTAGCGGACACTCCACCCCTATAGTTTCCTACAAGGGGACTGATGTGTAACCAAAATGTAACAATACTGCATGAAGACGTTGCACCGATGGAATGTGCAGAGACAAATACAATGTAGTTAATGTGTTATCATACAACGTTCAGCAGCACAACTTATTTCTACGCTGTGTGTGCACATGGAACAATCCTGACCTCCATTTCTTCACTGTCCTACATTCTGTCAGCTGGTCAGCCCCTAACACAGGGGCACATTTCCACTCCCTGTCTCTGCCAAGCTGAGTGGGGTTTTACGGACAGTACTTAGAACGAGGTTAATTCCTTCTATGTAACATTATAAGCTCGAAACGACAGAGCTCCACTTTCATTTGCTAATGTTATAGAGGTCAAGTCTGAAGCTGAAGTGTTTTTATTGCATGAATAAAAATTGTGTTTGTGCATTTAAAGATGTTGATTGGCTGACACCATGAAGTGGGTTCTAATGTGGGAACGCAGCGGTTGGGTTTTTGGGTGTGATGGCGTGTTGGAGGAATTGCAGACCAAACAGGTGTGGTTCAAAATCTGTGGATACAAATAGGACATTGTCTGGAGTCTGGGTCTGGGTCTGGTTATCATGGTGTTATATGTCTTTCCCTGACTTCTCTCTTGAAGTGAAGAACACGTTTGAGTTAAAGAGTGAATCCAACATTTCCGTGTCTCTAGCGATACGTGGACGGCGGGATCAGCGACAACCTTCCGCAGTCGGAGCTGAAGAACACCATCACAATCTCGCCTTTTTGTGGCGAGAGCGACATCTGTCCCCACGACAACTCCACCAGCTTCCATGAGCTGCGCTTCACCAACACCAGCATCCAGATGAACCTGGGCAACATGTACCGCCTCACCCGGGCTCTGTTCCCACCAGAACCCAAGGTAGGTGGCATCACGCATAGCATGCATCAGAGCTTAACCTAAAATCTGCTGTTATTATTCAGATGCAAATCCCTTCAGCTTGAAAAATCATTTTTTGTGCATCAGGCCATGGCATTTTCACTTTCCCCCTCTCTCTCCCTAATCCTACTGCCTCTGATTCTACCTCCTGTCTCTTCTGTTTCTCCCCCATGTGTCCACCGTTGCAACCTATAGTAACCCCTGAAGGTCAGGCGAGCTGTTTCGCTGTGTTGTTGTTTTACTCCTGTCACGTGCGTGTACCTGTTACGTAACTCTGTGACGGGGGGGAGAGGTTCTTAGCACATTCCTAAATGGAGGAATTACTTCTCAAATCTCCCTATAAATAGTGGAGCCGCTGACTACTCACTGCAAACATGCACTCCTGGATGTTGCTCGTACGGCATGAGTGTTTTGACCTATGACCCCAGTGGTGTGACTATTCCAGCCAGTGGATTGGCTGGTGGGCAGCTCAGCTGATGTCAGAGCTCTCTTTTATTGAAGAAGCTGCTCTTACGCAATCTAACAAACTGACCATAGTGGTTCATGATGACAGTGATGGGACATTGTTTACGTGGTTGAAGATAGGTATATCTAAATGACAGTTATCAGCTTAGAGCCTGATGCTTTGTCAGGAAATATTTTATCTCCCACAGCTCTGTGCTGGACAACACTACTCTATGTTTCCAGTTAACTTCCAGTCTTTTCAACCTGCTCTACCAAATATTTTTGCAACATTTAAGACACTCAGGGTTCAGGGTCTCATCCAAGGACCGTTCAACCAGATAAAGCGCTGATCTACTGACCTCGTAGTTCATAGACAACTGCTTAACCAGCTGAACACAGCTGCCACAAATTAAGCTATATGGGGTTCAAACCCCTCCAACTCCCTTTAGTCTGTATTTTCAGTGGAGTGTAGCCAACCTGTTTGTATTCAGTTATACTATACGAGGCTCTGGGTGGCCTGGTGCTCACAGCAAAAATTGGCCCAATTGTCCTTCTGATGTGATTATTCAAGATGATACATTTTTTAATCATAGAACCTTATACTGATAACAGTATGACAGGAGTGTACCTCCTTCTGTTTTATACCTCACATTTAGTTGACTTTTCAGTAAGGGTGTATGGTTTCTGAAAAGATATTTCATGGACAGTACACAGAGTCAATCATTCATATTTCCAAAGCCCCCATTCCCCAAAAATCAACCATGTGTTTGGAATTTGGAGCTGAGGCTGAGATGAGAAAGAAATAGTTATAGAAAGATATATAAACCCCAGACAGGTTGTTTCTCCATGTCTTTATGCATTTTGTTGACTGTTGGAACTCTTTTCTGTTTCAGTTCAACAGAAAGTCAAACGGTCAACAGTCAACAGTAGCTGTAATATGAAGTCAGTTAACATTCCTGTATAAAACGTGTAACGTCTTCCACTACGCAGGTCCTGGCTGAGATGTGTCAGAGTGGTTATAAGGATGCCCTGCGCTTCCTTGAAGAGAACAGTGAGTAGACAACTATTCTATTACAATGGCGACACTTTTAGGAAGATCCCCTAGTTCTGATGCATCTCTAACAGCCTCTGATTTAACCGATGGGCGATTGTGTTTCCAGATCTGCTTATGTTGGACTGTCCAACCCTAGGACCTGCCCTGCCAGAGATCCCTCCAAACTGCTGCTGCAAGCATCCTGAAACAACAAAAGAGTGGGTGCTCCGGAGACTGTACCTGCTGCGGAAGCCTCACTGGTGGCTGGACGAGCAGATCGCTCTGCCTACACCACTTAAGAAAGGTGGGGAACCGCACTCTGTTCTCTATTAGTAGAAATGCTGGCAGGAGTATACTGTGTGGTTTACTGGTCCTGGTGTTTTTGTGTGTTTTAGTGTTCTGTGAGGCCTGCCAAGACAAATCTGGCTTGTATGCCAAGGTGTCTGAGATGCTGCCAATGAGGGTGGCTTCCTACATGCTCATGCCGTACACACTTCCTGTCCAGTCAGCCTACTCAGTGGCCCAGAGGTGAGGTGAAGATGCCGTAAGTGACACTAGCTCATGTGTAAGTAAAAGAAATCAGCATGATATAATTTCTGCTCCGCCTCAGGTTTGTGGAGTGGATCCCAGAGGTGCCAACTGATGTGCGCTGGTTGTATGAAGTAGCTGGTGACGTGTACCGACAGGCCTGGAAAGGAGAATCCAGCAGGTGATTTTTCACACATCATTTTCTAACAAATGCCCAAATTTCAGAATCAGGGTCATTGTTCTCTCTGTCACAGGTAAATGTAATTAATGTCCATACACATATGGTATTTTTTGGCCTATTAATCTAATCCAAGTCTTCCAGTTTTATGTCCCTTATCAGAGAAGACATCTTCTTGGCACTCATTAGGATAATCATCCCCTTATTGATGTCCCTGAGTCATCACAGCAATGCAGTAATAGATTAGTCCAACCAAACTGGTACAGTTCAAACCTTGGAATGGTGTTGGCCACTGGACTTTCACACGTTACATCAGACTTTCAGTACCCGCACTAGTCATCATTCTGTGATATTACAGAGTTTCTAGTGTCACAAATTATGGTGTGAGGTTATGTTGTGAATTGAAGGCATTCGCTGTAAAGGTCTACGTATGCTCCAAAGACAAATGATCTAACAGCAACTTACTGACGTTGCAGCGAGCCGGGCCTGAGGAAGTGCTTGAGTGCGCCTCCTCTACCAACAGAGTGTGAGAAATCTCTGCAGAGAGACAACATGCCCGCTTTTTCTGCATTAGACCTCCACGGCAACCACTGGGAGAATCCCAGATCTACCTCTTCTTCCTCTTCCGCCTCATCTCACCAACAGCAGCCTCACACCAACCCCTCCTCCCCACGACCAGTCTGCTTCTTTGTTGGCTCAGAGGAGGAACCTTAAAACCTCGAGCAGCAGTAAAGGATTTAGGACATGCACTTTATCAATGACGCAGTCAAAAGAGTCGCTGGTGTATTGACGAATGGTAAAAGATAATCGAAGCAATCGGCAGTGGTGGACTCTCAACACTCCAGATGGCACACAGTGTATTATATTTCAATGAGTGCTCTGGAAATCTCACTCAGGATCATGTATAGTGTAATGACCTGTTTTAATGTACAGCACAGAATTGTCTGGTTTTACAACTCTACCTTTGTGTTTGTTCAAGATGTTCTCAAAAATAGTTCCTCATTCCAATACAGTGAACATAAACATGTCCCCTGTCTGGTCAAGTGATTCTCTGTATCTGTCTCATTCGTCATATCTATTTTACATAATGTCCCCAGACGCCAGACAAAGTTTTTTAAGTTCAAAAACAGAACCAAAGCTACCCTGTGCAGCTATTGAGGGTCAAGAAAGTAGCAACAGTAAGTGATGACTCTAAGTCAAACCACCTGGACAGTTCGCCAGTCTATTGCAGGCCTGACATATACAGACAAACAAACTGGAGAGAAGCCACGCAGACATGGGGAGAACATGCAAACTCCACACAGAGTCCAAAACCCGGGTCCTTCTAGCTGTGAGGCGACAGTGCTAACTACTATGCCACTGTGCTCTCCTATTCACTTACTAGTGCTATTAAATTGGAATAAATAACTATGCTTAAAGAAATGTAGTCTGGCAGAAACAGCCGGTCTTCTCTGATTGGTTAGAAACTCGAGAAGGGAATATATCTGCACTGCTGTGAGACTGTGCAATGAGTCTGAGCCACAATTGCCTTTTTATGGTACCTCTTCACATTAAAGGGCTCATATTATGTTACATATATATTTTGTGAAGTTGGGTGCCTTCGTTACACATAGTGTAAGAACCAAAGCCGTGTAGTGAAAGTTGGTAAACGCTCGGGTAGTTGCTGAAGGATTGTGCTGTTCCAACTGGGCAATCGCTTCAGAGTGGGATAAAGGGAAGATGGGGCTTAAAGTCTTTTTAAGTCTGAAGGCCAGAGGAGCTGTTGCACAGAAACAACTCCTATAACTTGAGTTATTGACGACGTAATTGAGATGATCACATCAGCATCACAGAACTCTAAATATCGAGAGCAATATGCCAAATATTTTACTTTACCCACTGGTTTCAAATATTACCAGGGTTCCAGGCCACTCTTTAAGATCCATTTTCTAGCCCTAAGATAAAGTAAATGTAATAAGTGTTATTCTGGAAAATGATTCTAACATTCTTCTCCTTGATTGAGCATGACAGATTGAATCTACAGCTGCCACACTAAGTTTTAGGCACTAAAACTGAAGCAATGATGCTTTCAAGCACTGTAACGTGCCTGAAACCTTCCAGTGCAGTGCAGTGTTTTTTACACATGACAAGTCCTCATACCATCATTATGTTATGGGACACTTTCTGTAAAGATCACTCTTTTCAGTTTATTTGCCAAAATCACACACAGATTGAGATAATCAGTACTGTATAACCAGGAACCACTGCAGTCCGTGTTTATGGTCTGACCTTTTATCTAGTTTACGTTACTTATCACTTTAATCTTATGTTAATGTACTGTAATGTTCTCCTGAGATTCAATCATTTTAAAGGATGACCAAATGACACATGTTTTTCTATCGAAATGAAATAAAAAACGAAGCATGTTATAACTGAAAAGTGAAGATTTGTAATTTTATACAAGACGCCTTGGGGATTAATAATAAAGTTGAAGTTTATGCAGAAATACACAACTTATACAAAGGAGACGGCACAGAGAGGGAAACAGAAAACAACTGCAGCTTAAACTTTCTGACACACAGCACAACCCAACGTCACACATTAACATACTGAAATAACTGGGTAAATGTTTTGGGGGGTTTTGGGGAGGGGGTTGTTCTCAGTAGTTATTTTGTTTCTGTGATTCAAACACCTTATGAGCATATCTATGATTTTATTGTCCCATTACAAGTTTATGGACAGAACATTTGGGATGTAACAGGTGGGGGGGGGGTGAGCAGATGGTGGGGGTAAACACTACAATAGAAGGGGCAGCTGCTAATCCTTTGCCCTCTCTAGATTAAGGATGTAAGACAGAGGTGGTGAAGTACACACTCATTCAATACCCAAGTAAAACCTTCTATTCTTAGGAGAAGTACTTATTCAGATCTTTACTCCAGTGGAAGGTATAGTACAATAATTAATACTCCACTGAGCAGGCTGTGATCTATGAATGCATGGTGGTCCTGTATATGACATGACAAATGTATAGTAATTCATAAAAGGAAAAGACAATATATAAAGTGTGGCATGGAACTACAGCAGCTGGTTGTTGTGGAGCTGATTCGTCAATAATAACACATCAGCATTTATTAGCTGATTACATTTGTACAAAGTAAATAGCAATCAAAGCAGTAAAATAAATTTCCTTCTAGTCAAGTAAAAGTAAAATCATCCACTAAAGCACAAGTTAAGTACGGTACTTGTATTAAAGTGCTTAGTTACTTTAGAGAGAATAGATGTAGTTGGCTCATATAATGGTGAATTTCAAGGTTTATTTCAGCTACAGCATCAGGAGGATGCTGAGACGCTTTGCGCATGCGTCCTGGCTCAGCAACAACACCAGGAGACGGGATGATGGCGCAGGATGGGAGAGAAGAGCTGCTCAGTACGGACGACGATTCACAACACACGGCCGCGGACGGGAGCTTAAACAACGCGGTAAAACACCAACGTCAGCTTCGCTCTTCCCACTTTTATTTGTAGAATAAATGCCTTTACACATGTGCTGTCGGTCACCTTATTTCAGCGGGCAAACGCTGACTTGAGGCTTCGCTGTTTTTAGCGTTCGCTAGCTAACGAACTGCTCAAAGTTTACGACAGCGCTAGCTAACTAATGCTACAGAAAAAATGTGTTTCAACTTGAAAACATATGCTCTCAACTTACCACACATTAGTTAGAGCAGTTCAGGTTAGGGCCATTAAACTAGAGTGAGTTGTTTGTTCACATACTGAGCTCGTTTATGACACAGGCTGCTTACTCTTTTTCTTATGCTAACATTAGTTCAGTTTATACTATGGCAGCTGTTAGCTCGTGTTACTAGCTTAACAGGACATGGGCAGATGAGTCGGTGGTTTCTGAGTTTACTTGTGTCCTGTGTTGTCGTGGCTCAGGTGGTGGATAAGGGCTCCACGCTCCTGCGCAGGATGGAGATCTGTGTTGCTGAGGCTGAGAAAAGAAGTGGAAAGAATGCAGTGAACATGCAGGAGTCGTTCACGGTGTACCTCTTAGAAACACGGTAAGAGTAACGTGTGTGTCAGTCACTGAAAGGGAAGTGCTGTGGCCTGAGCGGAGATGTTTTTGCTGCACTTTTATGTTTACTTCCTCATGTTTGAGCTTGGTATAGCAAAATCAGCTCACCAGAACTGTCCTGGTTCTGAACTGTGTCTTTGCTAAAGGCCAATGGATGCGGTCGCTGAAGGTCGAAACCCAGCCCCAGACTCTCTGTGGAGGCGATACAGTGAATTTGAACTTCTGCGAAACTACCTCATAGTTAGCTATCCATACATCGTGGTGCCACCTTTGCCTGAGAAGAGGGTGAGTTCAGATGACTTGCCATCTCACTTTAAAGGCCAGATTTAGTAGACCCCATGTTGACTTGCATTTCCTGCTTTGCCATTGTTTACAATACAGCTTTACAAATGAGTAAATGAGTCTTGTCGTCACAAACATCTGTAAGAAGTTAGACACAAACTGAGTGACAGAGTAGTCATTATATTTTGCACACCTGATGAAATGGTTGTCACTTTTGTTTGTGGCCATGAAAGTAGCAACAGTGAAAAAGAATGGTTGCAAGTTTCTGTCACAGACGAGAACATTTTCTGATAAGTTCATTCAGTCAGTTGACTTTTTTTTTATAATTGCTGTTTTCATTATTTAAGATAATTAAAAATCTCACTATAGGCTCAAATACAATTGTCACACTATTCTATTTATCTATATTATGAACAAAACGTCGACTCAACAAACTCATAATCAGGATCATTAAATGTGGCTATGTCTATCTACATGAATGCACAACAATAGCTTCCTTTATTAAACTACTTTCTATGCTGTACCTCAGTGGGGAACAGCTGTCAGAAAGATGCAGGTGAGCCATAAATGTGTCAGTGACGTGAGGTAACGTGATCTTTGGTAGTAATTAGTTATCTTGAGCTCCTGCCGCTGTCGTGTTGAGCAGCCGAGCCTGTACGTGCAGGTATTACCAAAGAGACTGCAACCGTTTACATCACCATCACAACTCTAGAGAATGTCTGGCTCTCAGTCCCAGATGCAGTCATACACCCTTGCACTGTCATTAAAGATGTCTGGGAAGTTTAGTCTGTATTCCATCCTTTTAGAAGACTCCTGTTTGATAGTTAAAGACATACTGTATGACTGGTTAAATCTGAGAAAAACAATCAACCTTCATGGAAAAAAGTGACAGATTAGTTTTGTTCTCTTTCATTCAGGCAGAGTTTGTGTGGCACAAGTTGTCTGCAGACAACATGGAGCCGGACTTTGTGGAGCGTCGCAGAGTAGGCCTGGAGAACTTTCTGCTACGTGTGGCCTCTCATCCAGTCCTGTCAAATGACAAGATCCTTTACCACTTCCTCACTGAGGTACATGGTGCAGCTCAGAGTCAGCCCAGCAGTTCATCTGTCTTCCTCTCTGTCGGGCTTCTCTTTACCTACTACTGTGTATTTGCAGGAACATGGCTGGAAGGAAGCAGTGTGTGAGACGGGGTTTCAGGCAAAGGTACAGGACATCTGTAGACATCTGATATTTTCCTACAGGCAGCTGAAACAAACACTTTCACAAAGGTTGATCTCCTCTTGTTATTCTTATTTCAGGCAGACTCCAGGCTCAGAGCTCTCAGTGCCACCTTCAGAGTGAGAAATCCAGATAAGTACGTTTCCTAAACGCACTGTAAGAGGGGCTCAGTTGACATTGGGAGTTTCACCAAAGCTGTGTTGATTGTTGTGTGTCTGTGTGTTCTCATTGTCAGACGCTTCATGGAGATGAAGCACTACAGCGACGAGCTGCAGTCTCACACGTCTCAGCTGCTCCGAGCACGAGCAGTAAGTGTCTTTCTGCCTGAACTCTTGCACACACAGAAACAGAGATGCATTATTAAATCATATTAAAGCGTGTCCTGGTGCAAACTGTTTACTGTATCCAGCTTTGACAAACAAACATTTTACTCCCTAATCTTGTGGGTCTTGTGTAGAGAGTTGCTGATCGACTGTATGGGGTTTATAAAGTCCACGGGAACTATGGAAGAGTCTTCAGGTTTGAGAACAGCATATGACACAAAAACACAGAATTTGTCTTGAGCTGATATTGGATCCGCGTGTGAGTGTTTGCATTGTGTGTGAACTGCAGCGAGTGGAGCGCCATCGAGAAGGAGATGGGAGATGGACTGCAGAGTGCCGGTCATCATATGGACGCGTGAGTACTAGTTTGGATTCATGACTGGGCGAATTTTAGTTTATATTTCCTGCCACTCTCAGTGGGCAGTGTTTGTTGATAAGACATGTCATGCCTGCAGATATGCTGCATCAATAGATGATATCTTAGAAGAAGAGGAGCACTATGCAGACCAACTGAAAGAATATCTGTCCTATGCTGAAGCTCTGAGGTAAGAGAAAGAGAAATAATCTATAAATAAATATATCAAAAAGGTAGAAAATCACATGATCAAAAATAATGCCCATTAAAAGTATTAAAACGTATTAATAGCCATTTCATGTATTCAATTTCTAGGTAACTTAATTTAACATGGAATTAGAGTTATTCATTTCAATTCGACAATATCTGTGATGCCCTTCATGGGTAGGTGCTAATTCAAAGCCAGGCTAAGCTCAGTGGTACAGAATAAACTGTTTGGTTTGTAAATGAACAGAAATAAAACATGCATGAGTTTAACACTCGCCCCGTGCACCATACTAGTCAGAACTCAGGAGCAGCTTTTCATCCAGTCTCGTTAAAGAGGAAGTGCACCTGGAAAACGGAGAAGTGTGGTTTAAACTTGCATTTAAGTCAACAGTTTTTAACTTTTTTAGCAGTATTCAAACTCCTGTGGTGCACGGAGAGTGCCACAACACAATAAATAACCATTTAAATGTGTCATTAAATTCTTAGGTAACGTTACTAAAATGAAGTCGCACATCATTTCTTGTTTTTTAAATAATGTTAATCTGGCTGATTGGTTGTTTAGGTTAGTGCTAGTGCTGGGACATTTTCCTCTGGGTTGTAGGTAGCGACTCTCTTTGCTAGAAGCAGGGTGAGGGCTTTGATGGCTAGCTTTACTTAGCCACACACACTCCCTGCTGTTTACAGACCACAAGGCTCAGAACTTCGACAGATTCCTTCTTCACTTGTCACATTTTCTGTATCAGCAACTCCTGGTTTAATATCAAGTTTAGAAAGTTTCTCATCAGCCTGGTAGCAACTCACACATTTAAGAGCATACGTTGACCTTAATGTGGTCTTGTGCGCTTTGTTTGGCAGGGCAGTGTGCAGAAAGCATGAGCTCAACCAGTTTGAGCTGGAGATGAACTCCCAGGACCTCGTCTCCAAGAAGCAGCAGCGCGAGGAGCTGGCCACAGGGGTACACGACACTCGGGTTGTACAGATTTCATGGGGTTTGGTTGAATTTGTGCTCTTTTCCTGGAGGCACGAAAAACATTTGTCTCCTGTGAGAAGAATCTATAAGGATGTAGCTCCACACTTAATTTAAGGGAGGAGCCTTGAGTTCATTGGTACAGTGTAGGTTGTATTTGTAATTCGTGTCACTAACTATCTGTAGCTTTCTTAGTGTTTACAGCTCATTTACCTCCACAGATAGTACGGACATTCTCCTTCAAAGGCATGACAAACAAGCTTTTTGGCCAGGAGGCGCCAGAGCAGCGGGAGGCCAGACTGAAACTGCTGGAGGAGCTGATAGCAGAGGGAGAGGAGAGTGTCAAGGAGAAGACGGTGGACCGCGAGTGAGTGACGGAAACTACGTCAGACTGAAAGACTGTTTGAAAGTCTGTTCTCTTACGAGACACAAAGTGTCCAGTTCCTATCCTGCTGCTGCGAGTTTGTCTGTTTGTGTCACTGCAGGGACCATGTTGAACGGGCGTGGGTGGACATGCAGCGCTTTAGGGAGCAGAAAGACAAAGACCTGCGGGAGGCACTCATCAGCTACGCCGTTATGCAGATCAGCATGTGCAAGAAGGTACACGTCTTACAGGACGTCCTGCAGCGGTCGCACGGTAAACTGTCTTTTAATGCTTCTCTGTCCCTGCAGGGAATACAGGTGTGGAGCAATGCCAAAGAGTGTTTCCTCAAGATGTGAAGTTAAAGCCATGCTCCAAGGATTTCCACTCTCAGTGATGCTCAGCACTGGATGCTGGGAGGTAACACCACAGTCCTCTGGCTGAGGCTTGAAAACGAACACGCTCAGCCACCAAATGCATTCAAAGATTATTATTTCAGCTGCTCATTTACACACATGTTGAACCTTTTTCTGCACTAGTTTACATGGAGAAGTATATTAAGTTACAGGTTATGCGGCTGGTCTGTGGACCTGGTTTGCTTCGGGGCTCACTTGAAGCCTGCTACAAACCAAACCAGACTAAAGCTGCCTGAAGAAAAAACAAAGCAGACCAACTAATAGATGCTGTGATGCATGTATTTCAAAATATTTAAACTCAATCTTTTTTAAAAAAGCGCCATAATGACAAACAAAACAGCTTTAACTCCCAGGCTCCGAATCTGAAACCTGGATTAGCATATGTACAGTGCTGTTCAGAAACAACACAGCCGTCACTCTGGTCCTCACATTCCTCACAACCTTTAAAGCAGAGTCAGAATTTTGAGACTGAAGAAAAACAGCAGAATTTTCCATCCAAAATGTTCTTGATTATCTCTCCACTGCTGCTGCTTCATGCTCCACATAAATGCTTTAATTAATGAATGATGGGACGTTAAACTTAATGTTTCCCATGTTAATTACTTAATGTTTGCTGCTTTGATGCTTTGTTAGCTCCATCCAAACTTAATGTTTGTGCTGTTTATTTAAATAAAACTGTTGCACAGTTTGTCTTTTCGTGTTCTGTTGTACCTCACATGTCATTTTGTGTGAAATACTTTACAGTCCGCAGAGAGGCCGGAACAACAGCTGGCAGACTCTTAAATGAACCTCGGCATGTGTGGCACAAAGGAACAATACTTTCAGTGATCAGAGCCTCAAAAAGTCCAGTAGATGGAGCCCTGTCAGTGGTGTGTGATACTGCAAGCTTAGGTATCGAGCCAAAACCAAGTAAATACAGCACCAGTACTGCTGACGCTGCTGCTGTTTAGTAATTACGGCAGATGCGTCATTTGATTGTTAAATCTGAGTTAATGTTCACAAAGTGTTTTTGTGATTGTTATTTAGTTACAAACCAGGACAGAATGTGAGTTTCTAGGTAAATACTTCAATATCATGGATGTCAGAAATATTAGTACAGTAACAAAATATTTTTACCACATACATAGTCATGTGTTTTAAATTCTAAACGGTTAAAGAATGATCACTCTGGTACTGTTCAGTTGCCAGAATACAAAAAACGAATACAGTACAAAAATAAAACAAAATGTTTTCCTTCTCTTCTGGCTAGTAAACACACAATAGAGTGCAAATGACTGAACAACAGCCAAAGCCTTTAGTTTTTCAGAAGCATCCCTGTTGGATTTGTCTGCCATTGCAGAACGGAGATTTTGGTAAAAGGTTGTTGTTCAGGAACTGCTGAGATGCAAAGACTTGAGAGTCTAATTCTGTTCATAACCCACCGTTTGCTACAGGTGGGGCTGCAGATGAGCTTGAAGCAGTTTCAGGAGCTGGGGCAGAGCTTGATGCAGATGATGACGGTGCAGAGGGCTAACTGGCTGCATTTCAGTGCTTGAGGTTCAACAGTTGCAACATCGTGGCATCTCAGGTTTTAAAATCTAAGGTCCACTTAGGTGCTGACAACAGGACCATAAACCTCCCTGAAACAACAGTGACATTGCACTGACAGCTCAGCAGCTAGCTTGCTTTCTTGTTTTTTCTACTGAATCTCCAGCAAGTCAGGGTGAGCCTTGAAAGAGTCTTTCACTACCAAATGCAAGGTGTGTGCAAAACACGGGTAGTGTGCCCAACCTGTTTTGGACACAGCAGCAACCATGAACAAATGTTGTCCAGCAACAGAGCACGTTTGTAGCATGTATGCCAGTATTTGGCCGTTTTTATTTATGATGTGGCATGAGGCTGTTAAATATGCCTCTGTGGACTGTCCACATCCTTTCTGATGGTAGTTTCCCCTCCGTTAACGATTTTCTATTTGGGATTTTATACTGTATATCAAGTGTCATCTTCCACTACGGAGAGAGATGGAAGGTCCTTCACCATTACCAGGCCCCTTCTAATCTCCACTACTCTTGGTTACTCAGCTAAGTGAAATAATAAAACAATTATAATAATAAATAATTACATCCATTTGTAATTTAAATAGTTATCACACAGTATCACTTTCACAGGTAACACAAAAGGGTAAATATATTCAATAAAATCTGAGTTATAGTCAGTATATCCATTCAGTTCCAATAAATTAATTTATTTAAATAACATATTTGAATGGGATAAGTGAGATGTGGGATGTAAGATGTGTTTGTACCGGTAAGATTAGTTTCTAATGGAACGGTTGCACTGATAGTAGCAGAGTAAAGTGATCGTACTTCTGAAGAGGTTCAGACAGTCGGCTTTAATGTACCACACTGTGCATATTAGAGACTATAATGCAGGTATTACCTACAGAGCGGCTGTAAAACCAACTCTAAGCATGACCGTGGCTCTACCTGTGGAGTTCCGTATCCCTCCGCGCTCAAACCTCTCGCAGTGAGTCTGCGCAGGATCAAAAACACAACAGATTTGAGCTTTGTCATGCTAATGAAATAACGTAGCGGTCGTGGTCTTATAATAACGTGGTCTTACAGAGGGTAACAATATCATACAAATACGATAATTATCGTACGTCTGCCAGCACTGCGACCCGCCTCCCACTACTTTACAGTTCTCCCACTATGCACCGCTGTCACACTCGGTCTTCCGGGTTTAGCGGCGCCTCCTCCCCTTACACGTGAGCTACACAGCTTGCTGCAGCGATGTCAACAAAGCAAATCATTATGAACGGAGACGATGAGGAGTTCCGAACCTTCGTGGATCTGCACGCCGGGGCCCTGCGCTCGTCAGGAGTCCCGCAGAACTACTGGGGGACCCTGTATCACAAAATCACCAACGAGGTCCGTTTACTATCGACTAACATCCACACACACGTTGAGTGGGAAAAGGAAATGTTCAGCATACATGGTACCGGGCTGCTAAGGAGAATCAGACGTCAAAGTTTAATAAAACTATTTATTTAAAAACATTTAATTGGAGGTTCTTGATATTGTAAAAGTGGCTTCATAAGTGGTGTGTGCTAAAGACAACTGACAACGAAAGCTTTAATCGATAAACATTTTAACGCAGTTAATGGAATGAACAAAAAAAAGTAGATTCGGCCAATCATCTTTAAGTGCCCTGTTTTCCTGTAGATTTACGATGCCGGAGAGGTTTTTGGAATTATGCAGATCCAACGAGAAGAAGATGAGGAGATGAAGGACAATCCTGGTTCGGCGATCCAGTGTAAAGTGGTTGTGACCCGACAGGGTGGACTGCAAGTCTCCGACCCGACCAGGTGAGGGCGCCAGTGTCCCAACAAATGCACTTTTTTTTTTTAGGAGTAGCTTTTTCATATTGTAAATTAACGGCAGTATTTGAAAATACACCACAGATTGCCTCATCACAGTGTGTTTTAAACCACCTCTGTATCTGTAGTAGAAATTCTTAGAGACTCTAGGCAATTGGATTATTATAGGTTTGTTATCAAACAGAAAGAATTTGTAGAAAGGCAGAGCAGTGCAGATATCTGACATCCGGACAAACCCCCCACAGATAGTTGAAGGCGAAGCAAGAAGAGCTCCAGCTTCCTCCTGAGCTTCCACGCAGGCATAGCAACAGGACTGTGAGTCAATGAACTAGAAACTGTATCTACGTAAGATGCAAAAAAACTCAGCTCAGTAGTATGCTTGGTCAAGCTGCAGAGATTGTCTGTTAGGCGGGTGGGGTGGTTGTGTGTTTGCAGAGTGGTATGTAAGTGGGCTCTTCAGGCGGGATCTGTCACCAGCAGGTCATCGTGAATGTTATCATACTCTCAATGAAGGAGTAGTAGAGTATTTGGATGGTTTTCTTTTGCCCTGATTTTGTCTGCACCTTGTAACTACACTGCACATTTGGTAACTGGAGCTTTGAGTGAGTCTTTCTTGGGCCATAAATCTGTCACTGTGCTCCTTCAATTGATTTCTTAGGCAGCTCACTAACACTGTGCGTATCTCATAGCGGGCATTAAGATGTTAAAAATGCTGTGTCTGGAGCACTTTGCTTGAAATTTGCAGCCGTGTCAGACAACATGGTGCCACAGTAGTAGTTCCACCTAAAAAAAAAGCAATAAGCATTTCTTAGCAGTTGTTGACCATACAGTTAAGTACACTTTGTAAAATTCAACATTGAACACAACAGGCTAACAGCCTTCAAATCATCATGGTAACACTCTACCTTCCTTCTTCTTTCAGTATTTTTCTAGTGGACCATGCCTGGACATATCGTATGCAACACGCGCGCCAGCAGCTGGAACAGGTTCCGGGGCTGCTGTTGAGGATGGCAGCCCTGATGGGAGTGGACTTCCATGGCAAGATCCCCGACTCCCACACAGTGGAGCTGGTGATGGAGCGCATGTGGAAGTACAGCCAGACTTACCAGCTGTCTCAGGGGGTACGTTGGAAAAAAAAATGCTCAATCACAAGCGTATTTTAAAGACCAGGTCAAAAAAAGAGTAAAGACACAAATCTGAAAGCAGCTTTAAACCAGCTTGTTAGTTATTTCCATTTTTCCTCTTCTTCTGAGGACAGGAAAATCTTCCAATTACTTATCAATGTTCAGGATTCACTGATCTGAGCTCAAGCGTCAGCAAACACACACACACCGTGCAGTTCTTACACACTATCATAGCATGACAGCAGGCAATTGGTTCTAAAAGTCTTGGTTGATGATGTCAAGGCAGTGCGATATAAAAGTAAAACTAACATAGCATATTTTCAACATCCTGTAACAGTTGAATCCTGTTGTGTTTGTAGTAGAAATTCTCAGAGACTCTTGGCAAAAATGGAGTAATATAACTTTTTTATCAAACAGGGCAATGGTAGAAAGGCAGAGCAGTGCAGATATCTGACGTCCGGACGTCCACACAGATAGTTGAAGGTGAAGCAAAAAGTCCCAGTCCCTCCTGAGCTTCTACGTTTATGCAGGCTGTGGATGTCGCTGCTAAAGAATGGCATAAACAGGATATCAATTTTTTCTACAAAGCCTTATTATAACCTATAGTTTTATTGGTCTTATCTGGCCTCTCTTCTGGTTCACTGGTCACTCTAACCGTTTCCCAGGCTCCTGTTTTCCTGCACAACCAGGTAGTCGCACATACCAATACAAAAATAGAACATGTATAATGTATGAATGGTTGCACTGACATGTATAATGTATAATGTAAATGCTGTAGTGGAAATCACCAGCGACTCATTTCCATTAGATTAAAATAGAGGTTTATTTAATCAAAACAGAACAGAGGAGAGTTGAGCGTTGCAGAGCACACACACAGAGCAGGCAGCACAGGAAGCAAAAAAGCAGAGAGCTGAAGTCCAGCCGTCCCAAGCAGAGATGGCCAATGCCAGAGAAGCAGAAGCCCCGAACTGAGGACCCCGAGGCTTTTATCCAAACTTGAGACGTCATGACTCAGCGCTCTCTGCCGAAAGTGAAAAGCAGCTAAGGCAACCTTTCGCATGACCCCTATTATTAGGCATGACTTGTTCCCCCACCACTTCTTCT
>JAUMHF010000015.1:842516-870299 GCA_032359275.1 Microctenopoma steveboyesi | reverse complement strand
CTTCAGTTGTGTGTAATGAATCTAAAATATATGACAGTCTAATGTTTATCAGTACATTACAGAAAATAATGAACTTTTTTACAATATGCTAATTTTTTAAAAATGACCTGTATATCAGGGAAAGAAGCTCCTTTGTGGTCTTGGCTGTGACTGAGTAAGTAGAACCCTCATCCAAGAGCCATGGGGCCAGGGGTTCAGTCTGTGATGTGCCATATCCTGTCGACACTGAAATCATATAGTAGCACCATCGAATATGTGCAGCTGTCCAAAACATCTCACAGTCAAAAGCAAACTGCTACTTACGCTTATTGTCCAAGGTGCTATATAAATACAAACTATTAAAGCTGTAATATCCATTTTCTGATAATCCAGATCTCTTTCTCTGAAAGTTGACCTTTCTAAAAAACAGTCACCGAGACACTTTATCTTCAGAGAGCAGGAGAATAAATTCCCACTAATCCTCTTAGATCCTCTTAGAAGTAGTTATTAGATTGAGGCAGGCTCAAATCTTAGCCCAGACTCCTAGCCCATTCCCCATACCAGGTGTGTCCTTGAGCAAGACACTCACTCCTTGTAGGTTGCTTTGAATTTACCAAGTAAAGTCAAGTAAGGTAAAGTGAAACCTGGTGTTGACCTTATTCTGCTAAAGGCACAAAGATATAATTACACAAGTATGAATGTTCTGAAGAATAACTGGACATGGATATTATGTGGCTTTAATGTGATCTAGCATCTTAGCCCTAGTTGAATGTTCAGTCCAGGCTCTGGTTGTCACCGTCTCGTGATGGAAGGTCACTGCCTTTTTTCCACCTGTCCTGACGTCAGCACTGCTGAATAATTAAGCCGTGGTTCTCGCCTTACATCTGCATGGAAACCTGCCATTATGTAGCAGTTGACCCGCTGAAACCTGACTCCCACAAGATTGTGAGCTGTGAATTGAGAGACATTCTGCATCTTTTTCCGGTCTCCTCTTGGTTTCAGTCTGTCATTGTCCCCTCATCCTTCATCACTTCATCCTTTCCGTCACCTTCTGGGAGGTAAGAGATGAGCAGGATGGGGTATACAAGCACACTTCCTGAACCTGTAGGACCACCCCAACCCAACCATCATGTTGATGATCAGATTCTGACCTAAACCATTCTGATTGGTGACATTTCAAACCAGAGATTTTAAATGAATGTCTACCAACAGACATTTTCCTGCAATGTGTCGTCCCCTGCTCCTTTTGTCCTCTTTTTTTTCACATGTAAACATGAATAAAGTTGGATGAGGACATTCTGCACCGTGAGAACATACTGCTCTGCCTCGTTGTCCCAGTCTGTTCCATAGGCAGCCAGTCACCAAACTTCCTCTCGTTTCTCATGGCTCTGTTTGATTGGATTATCTTCCTCAGCTTATTGGTGCTGAGAGGTGAAACACGTAAATACAGCTGTGGTGGTGATGATGATGAGCTGTCAGTTCTGATCACTGAGACACATGACTCATGCACAATGAGGTCATCAGGCCTGTGTGTGTGTGTGTGTGTGTGTGTGTGTGTGTTTCAGTTTTGCTCAGTTCCAGCAAAATGTGCACAAAAGGGAAAACAAAGAAAAGATGCGCATAGAGATGTAAATGTATGAGTTTGTTTATTATGCAGACTTTCTACCTCATACAGTTGTTCTTGGTGTGTCCTAACACACTGTGTGTTTGTATGTTTGTTCCATTTGAACTCTTAGCAGCCAAACCAACATAACGAGCATCATAAATCAGATTTCTTGCAGACTCGTGCTGACTAATAATCTGGAATTGACTGGGAGGTTACCTGTGACAGAACACACAAAAAATCATCAGTTGTAAGACTTTTAAAATCAGATTAAGAGATGCAAATAACAATTACCTTTGGGGGGGGTAACCAATTATTCTCACTGAACAGTGCCCATGCAGGTCGCCCACACTGACATATTCAGATGTTTTCAACATTACAACATTACATTCTGTTCTGACAGAATAATCAACAAATCTTGTTATTGAAGACACTGGAAGCAGGGAGTCTATTTTCCACCCATGCAGATTTCCATGCCAACTATATAAGGGTGTACTGAAAACTGCACATCACTGATCGCGTGAAGGAACATGATCAGCAAGAAGTTCAGGCTTAAGTTTACCAAACTGACAGCCGTGCCCTGGCTGGAACATGTCACCATAGATGAGGGTGGATTTGGGGAAGACAAAGTGAAGGGGCATATGCCTGGTCCAGGTATTCAGCAGTTGGCAGGGAAGTGGCCTAAAGGACTGGGGTGGCCCACTTTCATCGTTTCTTTTTCTTCCAGGGCTCCGTGGACAAAACATTAATTATTCAATCAATCAAGGTTATTTAGGAATAATAATTGAGAATTGACAGCAGTCTTTGAAGTGGTGACTGACCCCTGCTCCCTACCTTCTTCCTACAGCTGTGTATGCCTAAAGGCCTGTCATTCAGGACCCAGGCAGGCCAACGTCCTTCTCAGTTCCACTCCTTCATCATCACTAAGGAGGATGGCTCTCGAACTTACGGCTTTGTCCATACCTTCTACGAGGAGGTGACCAGCCCTCAGATCTGCTCTGCCATGCAGACCCTCTACCAGATGCACAATGCAGAGCACGCCTCAGCCAATCCCTCTTCCTTGTCTTCCTCTTCTTCCTCCTCCAGCATGGACTCTCTGGCCAGCAGTTTAGACGAGGTGGAATCCCCCACGTCCTCATCCTCCTTGTGTTCATCTCGTGTGGCAGGCAGCTACGACTCGTCACGGGACACCCTTTATGTGTCTAAAGCTTTGTGTCTGATCACCCCGATGCCCTTTATGCACTCTTGCCGCCGCTTTCTGTCTCAGCTACACAGGGCTGTTGCAGCAGCCTCAGCCCCTCCACTGCCACTGGAGAGCTATGTTCACAATATCCTGTACGAGGTGCCACTGCCTGCTCCAGGCCGCTCGCTCAAGTTTCACGGTGTCTACGAGCCCATCGTTTGCCAGAGACCCGGTCTGGGGGAGTTGCCATTAGCTGACTTCCCCCTGGCAGAGGCCTTCAGTCTACTGGGAGTAGAGAACCTGGTCCAGGTGTTCACCTGCACCCTACTGGAGATGCAGATCCTTTTGTACTCACAGGGTAAGTGAACCTACACGGAATGTGTTGCTGTTATTTTGATAACATCACAACCACTTTATTCTTGGCCTGTCGTGCATATCTAATCCATCAGGCATGTGTCATTACAAAACACGTTAATGACTGTTGAAGACGTTTTATTCAAACATAGCGGCATGGTGGCATATTCTAAGTCTGCCATGAGACTGGAAAACATTAGTGTCTTAGTGTTCCATTAAAACTCAGGTGAAAATAATGTGTTGTTCCAAATCATAGTGGAGAAAATGTGAAGCTCAAAGACTGAGTTTCACAGTGATCTGGTTTCTTCTAGATTTCCCTTCATCCATTATTCACAACTGCATGAAGCCCTCTTACAAAAAATCAACATCCAACCACAGAGATCAGCTTTTGTCCTACATTACTTTTTCATACTCTTTCTCAGTTTCACTGTGCCTCCACAGGTCTGCAGCACACTCTGTTTATCAGTGCAGGCTGAGTCATGTAAATAGAAAAGGTTAGTGCACACACCAAATCCTGTCTTCAGTAGGCTGCAGCATGCAGCTCTGTAAGAGGTCATGTTCCTGTGCTGCAGAACAATAACAGAAGCTGAACAGTATGAGACTTTAATGACACCAAATTAGTTGTGGATACTTTAAACCGATTGACTGACTGCACTGCTCTGTATTGCACCGCAACATAGTGGCTCCTCATGGAGGGAGTGATTTTTGCTCTTTAGGCCACAGGGAGAGATTAGAAAGTAGCTTTAGGGTCATATGGTGTGTTGTGACGTCAGTGGGATATACTGTACTACTGGGGCACTTCTCTAAGTGAGTTCACAGAAACTGTGTCTAAGCAATAATCTGGGACACACTCTCATCTGTGTGTTAAATAAAAAGCTGTGGCTGGAGTCAGGATGTGGTTAGCCTATCTTAGTGTAAAGACTAGTAAAGGCCTGGCTCAAAAGCCTGTTTTCTACTTAACAACACTTTCCCGCTCACTGCCTAACACCACCTCTGTTTAATCCATGCACAAACAAATATACACACATGAATATTTGTAATCTGTGGGGGAATTACATGCTGTGTATTGGACAACAGCAGGTGCTTACCACAACCTAGCAAATAGAATTTGTCCTACATTTGAATGGAAATCAGACTAGTAACTGTCACCATGCTCATTAATGTGATGGGATGTAGTGATGTGCTAGATTTTTCTCAAGTTAAAGCTTTATTTAATATGTCACGTAGACATTAAGCCAAAAAAGGGGAAAGATGGCATACTTATGATGTAACAGAACTGCAAAATGTCTTCACAAAGATATCTCTAGAACTGGGGCTGTGTATCTGCTACGCTGGGGGAAATTGGAGGCCATGCAGCCTTGAAAAATGTTAACTGAAGTGATCTCAGTAGACCTAGACGAAATGAGCAAAGCCCTTCGCTTTTACGCCTGTTCTTCTCTCATCCTACCGTTATTTCATGAAAAATATGTCTCTGTGTTTTATTCATCACTGTCTGCATCCAGGGCAATCAGTCCTGGAAGGGAATGATAAAAACCAAGTGGGGAAACATCCCTGCTTTGTTCAGATGTTCATCATTTTTCATTAATAATGACTTTTGGCAGTCCACTGTCTAACATGGCTTTTCAGTGGAGTTCTAATCTCTTTGGACTTGAGTGAAAACTGTGCAGAACATAGAAGATAGAAATGTTAGAAGAGCAAATGCAGATAATGTTCTGTGAATGTTAATGAGACTGCTATGTTTCTATGCTCCTCGCAATCAGTCCCTACCTGCCCTCCTCACTCAACATGGCACATGGCACAAGCCTGTTTTAGGACTAAACTAATGCAACGTGATCACAGGTTTAATAGTTATGATGGTGAGGTTATGTGGAAGCTAGGTAAGTGGGCATTTCTGTCAGGTGAATAGCTAAAGGGGAACATCTCCCTGTACCAATGTTCAGCATCTTTTGGGAAACCTGATGCCAAGAGAGTGGAGCCTGTTGTGACGGCACACCCAGGGTTTACTGCACAAAATGTATCAGTAAAGTTACCTATTAAAACTGTTTCAGTATGTAGGTCGAGTTCATTTTGCTTTTGTTTCTGGTTTTCATAAAGATGTTGGTTATCTTTAGGTCAATGCATTTTGGAAGGAGTCGCAAAAGGAAGTGGTTTTTTCATCGTTCCTTCCCCAAGCAATGAGCCAGTCATTAACGAAAGGGCCAGTAGTGCAGGGTTCTGCCTGAGACACAGATTGCATCTAACCTCAGACTGTTATGACTTCAGTTTCTATATCAGGGCTATTTGATTTGATTGAATGTTGTTCCTCTGCCCTTTACTCATTTGTATGACAGGTTTGGTTTAATGTTAATGTCATTATTGAGACGTCCCCAAGTCACTTAGAGTAGTTGACAACCTTTTTGACCTGCTTCTTTGATTTGTCTTGGAATGAAATGCTTCTATAAGCTTCTTTGATTTGTTTTTGTTTTTTTGTCTTTTTTGTCTTCCTCTCATGCAGTACTTTTATAATGCTGCAAGGCATCCAACACGGTCAGCTGTTTGCCTCTTCCCTTGTGAGAGTGAGCTGCCTGTGTTTATCAGCTCCTGATGCACCGTTACAGTTTCACAATGACTCGACATGTCCCGTCCTGTTTTTCAAAAGCGTGCAGCATCCCTGAGCCCCGTCTCCGCTGGGGCTTTCTGCAGCGCCAGGCACTGCCATATCAGATTTCTTTCTTCTTTTTTTCTGTTTACGTATCTACTCACCTATCACAGGCACTTACATTTGTCAAATGTCAAAGGGAGTTTTCCTCAGTGAAAGATGAATAAGAACACATGTATCAATTTCTTTATACAGCAAAAAAGGTCAAATAATTCTAATACTCAACTTAGCAGGAAATTAAAAATTACTCTCAGTGAACTTTCTTGATTATCGTCTCCTTATCACCCGCAAAACCTTGCTCTGTGAGTTTTGATGCACTTCAACGAGAAAAAGGAAAGAGTGAATTTAATGAGGTGTGAAAGAATATTGCTTATCAGAGGCCCTTTTTTTTATAGTGTGCTCGGTTCTATGAGCAGCACTTATAAAGCCAGCCGAGACGCTGAGGCTCATTTTATTTTGGTGTAGGAGAGAGATTTGCTGTAACCTGAAAAAAGAAACCAGAACATTTCAGTCAGACTCCCTCACTGTTTCTCACAGGGGGGGGGTATTGGTGTGTGGGAGAAACTTTGAACCTGTTCAGACCTGAGGTAAAACAAATGTAGTACAGACACACCCACACACGTTAGTCTTTCTGTACTAGTGAGGACATACTGCATTTCCTCGCCCCCCCCCACAAAAACCCTAACCCATGTCTCACTGTAACCATAAAAGCAAGTCTTAAAACAAGCAGCTCTTTGAAGGTGTCCTTAGGATGCCAGAATGTCCTCAGAGCTATGATTCTGTGCTAAAGTTTGTCTATACATTTGTTCACATACATGAACTACCAGCTCTGTGAGGGTGTGCTGATGTTCAGCAGGTACAGCGCTTTTAATTAGGATTGCATGTCGTTGGTTAAGTGTTGGACACATTAAAACTTAGACTCAGGTCTTCTAGGTGAGACTCCCTCTGGTGCCCATCAGGGCTCTTTCAATAAAATGGTTTATTCCTAATTAATAAAGTCTGATCATCTCATGTTTGCACTGCAGCGCAACATAACTGATAGCTCACTTGTTTTCCTTCTGCTGTTACGCAACTGAAACTGAAAAATGTTTTAATGGAGCACAGAGGGGTGGTGTTTGACAGCTGTCATTCCAGGAGCAAGCATCTGATACTGATACCCATACCCAAAATACATGGACTTGCAAAAAGAACATTGTGTTAATTTCAGGGCAGCATAATTAAGTGCGTTTATATTGACTCAAGTAACCGGGCTACAACAGCTTAGCTGGACGAAAGACCATGTGCAGTGCACGCAGATTGTTTGGGATGAGATCACACCCAAGTAAGGAATTAAAACAAGTTGCTACAAAACATGATGCACAGAAGGGGAAAGCTGCATAAAGAATCTTAGAATTTAGTTATGACACCAAACAAAGAGCTACAGTTAAATTACACTTTTTTTCCTATCCCAGCTTGTTCCATTGCTTTAATCATCCCTGATACTAGATGACAAATTAAATTCATACTATTTACCATTATTTTTAATAATGACTTTGTTCTTTGGCCTTTTAAAAACACTAATTGATTATTTTTTTTGTGTATTTTTATAGTATTTTCCCTTTTCCTCCACCCTCTACAATGAAACTGCTGCTCATACAAAGAGCTGCAGCACACACACACACACACACACACACACACACACACTCCTAGAAGGTAACAAGCAGAGCAGCTGCTTCTTGCTTATTGGGTATGCTGTATAATGAATTGGTGTGCTCTGTGGTTAAGACATTGGGATGCTTAATCCATTTTCAATGAAACTGCTACAATTCTATATGTGCACATACAGGAGGACACCCACTGCACTAGATGGAATGAAAAGAAATAACATAGGAGAGGCGAGTTTCACAGAATAGCGCTCTAAACGTTCCTGTGGTCATGCAGGTTTTTCACTCTGGTCATCATAATAACATCTGATGAACTCAATACCAAAGGCACCCTACAACCACTGGCCTTAATCTGTTTTAGGGAACAAGAGAGTCAATACACAGAAATATGATTCAATCGGATTTCTAATTCCTCATGTTTTTTAACCTACCTCACTCTCAGATTCAATGTTGATTTTCACTTGAGCCAAGTTCGTATTGGCACATTATAATCTGTATTTAATAATAAACTTTTATATACTGTTTCACACAGAACCTTTCTAAAACATCTATCTAATATTGATCATTGACCTTGCTTTCGCTTTAATCACGCATTCATTTTAAGCTATCACACATTTACAGTTTGTTCTAATGGATAAATTCCATATTTTTCTTACAATCATCAAATCCGAAGTCCATTTGTTTGTGGACTCATGATCCTGCTTTACTTATGATTTTTACTGCATTTACTACAGACAGCAAATGTAACAGAAATAAAGATCACCTCAAGTGATAACCTGTTCCTTTTTTTCCATAGATTTTGTTAGCGTTTCTCCTTCTAACATGATACTAGAGAATTTGTCTATTTAAATTCTGTCTCCCTTCCTCAGAGTACCAGAGGTTGATGACTGTTGCAGAGTGCCTCACCACCCTGCTGTTTCCCTTCCAGTGGCAGCACGTCTATGTTCCTATCTTGCCAGCCTCTCTCCTCCACTTCCTGGATGCTCCTGTTCCCTACTTGATGGGCCTTCAGTCCAAAGAGGGCGCTGACCGCTCTAAACTGGAGCTTCCTCAGGAGGTATGCAGTCATCCTGTGTACTATAGTTGTGTGGTTTGTTTTTTTTTTACAGATGAAACTGTCCACTATGGAATCAGACATTTTATTTGATTTTAACAAGAGTTTCTGACTCAGAATTTGTAATTGTAAATAAATAAATAAAACCAGAGGTGGACTGTAACTAAGTACATTTATAAAGTACATAAAAGATTCAGTGAGCCCTTGAAAACACCTTTTCATCACAAGCACATTTAAATTTTCCCACCATTTGTTTTTTCAAATGTTAATGTTTAGTTTAGTTTGGACATTGGTAAGGCACGAATACAACATGAGCTTTGGGCTTTCCTAACCCATGATTATGAACCCCACGTTGAAGGATCTTATGAGCTTGGGTTTTTACGGAATTGTAGACAAAGTTTAATACCTCAGATTAGAGTGAGGGTTAAATTTAGGCCCTGGTAAGGTTTAGTGACAGTTAGGAACCTCCCACAAGTATAGTGAAACAAGTATTGGAAGTGTGTGCATGAACAAGCGGCAGCTGTTTGCAGTAGGGGCTCAGTGCTACATTGTCAAGGCCAGTACTGAACAATAGCACTGTACTCCCACAAACACACACAGGCAGACAACCTGGCTCCTATTCAGACAGGAAATTACAGAAAGCTACATTTCTTTGTAAACAACCTTGAACTTGCTCACACATTTGCAGACATTGACCCACGGGATTGGATTGTTAACCTACAAATTCACCTGAAGGCGAGGAATCTTAACAGAACCCTTCAGACTGAGTTGTAGCATGGCCATAGGGACTTGAGCCAGTATTTTTGTCAAAGCAGGTTTACACTCTATGTATTCATTTGTTAAGACAATATAAGACCCTGTAAAGCAGAACATCCCGGGCTTGCTGGCTTCTGTCTTTGTCTACATCCTTGAATCCCAGCGCTCATTAATGCTAATTATACCAGCCAGCACAGGGCGCTGCTGGGGATCACCCTCTACTCCCCTACTCCTCCCCCACACAGGGCTCCCCCGCCTCCCAAGTCTGAAGAATCTCCCCATGTTTGTGTATAATCCTTTGAAAGGGGCGGTGACCTAGAAAGGGGCTGACGATGAAAGAACTGCTTAAAGCAAAGCAGAGAGAGAAAACTGTGGATGGTAATTATTGAATTAATGCCAGACATGTTGGTTTCTTTAACTCAGTTGTTATCTCATGTCAAATGATAGAATAGTTCACTTGACACTGGACATATTTGTCTTAATGGGACTAACCTAAGTCCAAAGTTTGGCAGATCTTGGAGAGTTTCTTAAATTCCTCCGTCAAGTCCCATCACAGTGGACGGCATTGCATTCTCCTGTTTTACACAGGCTAAACTGCGCAGCTGAGTGTACAGCCCTCAAACAGCAGTTCCATAGTAAGTAAGGACAAATAATCTGACGGAAACTATGTCAGATGTGCTCCAGCGTTTACTGTGCTCCAGCATTTACTGTGGTCAATAACAGTAAATGCTGCTTTGTGTTGAAGAAGAATAATACAAGTAGATTTGAATGTGTCATTTTGGGGTTTTTTTTACCTCTGGCTCCACAACAGTGCATTCTGTGGCCTCACATTTAAATCTTTTCACATTCAACATCCCATGTCCGTGTTGCATGTTGCTCTTTGTTGAACAGCTGAGCTTTCTGCTTCAAGCTTGTCGAGCTTTCCTTCACAAGGAGGACACTACCAAACATAAATTGTCTTTCTTCTTCATCACTCACGTTTGTCTTTAGATTTTAGCTTTGATCTGTAGAGCTTGTGCTTTGTGGCGAGTTTTTCATCATCTCATGTACCCACTAGGGTCAGATCTCGCTTTTTGTTTTGTAGTAAAACAGTAAATGCTCTCTGACTTTTCAGGGTTATTCCGATTTGCCTGGTTTTAGAGCAGGAGTGCTGAGTTTAAAGGTTCTGTTTTAATCCCACATGAGGGTGCTAACTCCATTATACCAGATTTAGGTTGATCTCAAACATTGTAGTATTATCAAACACACTGACCTACATTCTTCAAGCTCAATATCTCCCAGCCCCTCATACCTCATGCCTCCTAAAAATACCTTGCTTTAGCTTTTTCTATCAAACTTTTCTCTTCCATCCTTTATCTGGACATTTGTTCTTTGTGTATCACATTCATATGAGTTTATATTGTCTGTTCCTGATTTACACTGATGGATTTCTTTCCCCATCCCAGGCAAATCTCTGTTTTGTGGACATTGACAACCACTACATTGAGCTTCCAGAGGACTTCCCCCAGATCCCAAACAAGACTGAGTTCATCCAGGAGCTCAGCGAGGTTCTACTGAGCTTCGGCATTTCTGCCAAGACAGAGGCTCCACCGCGGACCCGCAGCAGTCCAGGGAGCACTCCCTCCACGCCTAGCAGGGAACAAAAAAACGCTTCCCTTTGGCAGCTGGAGGATGACGGGCGTAATGGCAACCTGGCAGGTGAGAAGCTTACCGTGCTAGAGCTGCTGCAGGGAAATGCCACGCTCGAGAGACTGCAGGCGTTGACTAAACGCACCGGGGTGACTGTGGCCCACGTAGACGCCCTGAGGGCCGGAGTCAAAGCTCAGGGAACTGATGGACAAGGAAGTCGGACAGCAGCTGAAGAGGAGGAGCTAAGGAATGCCAAGCTGAATGTTCAGCTGAGGGAAGTGTTTGCCAGTCGCTTCATTACCATGTTTGCTGACTATGAAGCCTTTGTCATCCAAAGCGCTCCAGACCTGGAGTCCTGGCTCACCAACAGAGAGCAGATGCACAACTTTGACAAGGTGTGGATCACATGGTTTTCTTGAGGCACTGTTATATGATAACATCCTTGTTATATTATATTATAGATATATTAGGTTTACTCATGCAAGTCACCATAGTGTGGGATGTTCTAACAATTGCCTGTGTTTATTCATGGTCCAGGCCTCGTTTCTCTCAGACCAGCCGGAGCCCTACCTACCCTTCCTCTCCCACTTCATCGAGACTCAGATGTTCGCCACCTTTATTGATAACAAGATCATGTCTCAATGGGAAGAGAAGGAGCCACTGCTTCGTGTCTTTGACACTCGCATTGACAAGGCCCGTCTCTACAACGTCCGTGCTCCCAGCCTCCGATCCTCTAACTACCAGAGGTGCTCCATCCTCAAGGAGTCTGGTAAGCTCAGCTGGGAAGTGTGATCGCTCACAGATTCCAATGTGGTTTTATTTCAGTGGACTAAAGTATTCGGAGAGGCGCAGCCACATAGAGAGAGACAGCTGGTCGATCAGCATGGTGTTTATGTCTGCCCATCCTTCAGTTGCTAGCTGAGGACTGACGAATATTGCACACACAGGGCAATTTAAAAAACACTCTAAATCCAGCTCCCTGCTTGTTCCATCTCTGCTTCCCCTGTCTCTTATTTATCATCTAGAAGCAGCTCTCCCCAGACAACATTGAACCCCACTCTGTATCCCAAAACAGTAAAGCACAAACTCTCTGACACCATGGTCAGCCCATTTTTTTCTTATTTGCTCCATTTGAACTGCTTGGGTTTCTACTTGTTAAGCCTTTAATTGGTGCTGAATGTGCAGTGTGAGGCAGGTCAGACTCAGGACTGAGTCAGGGAGTGTGTAACGACACGTGTCTGTTTGTGGATTACTGATTTTAATTAAATGGGGAAAGCACAGAAGCAGGTTTATTTTAGAACCAAAGTGCAGGTATAACTGCTATTTTAATAAAATAAATTCAATTCTCCCAATCCAAGGTTGGGTGTTAATATGAAGGAGGCTGAACTGTGAACATTTTTAAATGCATTGCCAGCTCCCATTGTTATCATCTTCTGTAAGAATCAGGAGAGGCGATCCCCTTAAGGGTTTGGTGTATTTGCGCGTATCCTCCATCGGTGTTCCACACCGTTTCATTGTAGTGGTCGAGCGATGTTACAGCTTTCAATGCTGACGGTGAATTCATTTGTGGGCAATGGTGTGTAAAAAGGTACCCAAACAATAGCCCCCTTTCCTGCACCTCCTGTCAGATGAATCCAGTCATCACCTAATAAGTTCAGTGCAGGATCAGGACAACATAACCCAGACAGCTAAACATGAAATGATATTCTGACAGCTGTACATGTAGCGTGTTTGCTGTTAGTGCTGCGAGAACGTAAGATAAAGCAGGTAAAGGACAGGGAGGAAGTAATGAATGAATGGATCAGAGGTAGAGAGACAGGGAAACGTGCAGAGATGTTGACAGAACTCAGTATGTCATCTCTAATGGAAGCAGCCTGTTTTGGAATGTAGCCAGGTTTTCAGCTTAACAAATGAGCAGCGGTTGCAGCACATTATGCTTCATTAGGCAGGGAGCCTGCTCGTGTGTGTGTGTGTGTGTGTGTGTGTGTGTGCGCATGTGTTGAATTTTTAAAAGAGAAAGACAGTTACATGTATTTGTTATTGTTCTTATTTGTCAGGGCACACGGCTGTGGCCTTCACACAGTGCAGCTGATATGTCTTTAATCACATTTTGTGTCAGAAGTCATGGATATAGACATGAGCCCTTTTCATATGTTCACATTCAATTCAATTTAAATCAGTTTTATAGAGCTAATCACCAAGGCACTTCACATTGTAAGATTTAAGATCTTACAAAAAGTAGGTAAATACAAAATAATATAGAAAACCCAACAGTCCCACCTGAGCAGCACTGAGGCGACAGTGGAGAGGAAAAACTCCCTTTAACGGAAGAAACCTCCAGCAGGCTCATGTTGGGCGAAAAGAAACAGGCAAATCAAAGAGAACAACATGAAGCAGCAGGTGAAGCAGCAGGTGAAGCAGCAGGTGAAGCAGCAGGTGAAGCAGCAGGTGAAGCAGCAGGCAGGTTGGTAGGACCAGCAGCTGCACACTGGATACCATACAGCTCTGAGCTGGGGATTCCTGCAGATAGTTGTGCAGGAAGGCCAGTGAAACACACATTCCGTGTTGTTTGGCAGTATTTACTGACTTCCCGGGATAAGACATTGCTTAAATGGCACCATATGTGTCCCTGAAATCCCAGTATAAGCCTCTGCGTATGTGGTACCTCAGAGGGCTCAGTGGTGTTTGCACAGAATTAATGTTAGATTTCCTCATTCCATAACACAGTTTCAGGATTTCTATAGCCATGTTACTCATGTTGACCCACATTAGTGCTCATAGGTCATGCACATTCAACTGTGGTCCCTTTACACACTGAGATTTCTCTGGAGTCCTGAAATTTGATTAGATTATTATAAACTGTGAATGGTGAAGACTTACATTTTTTTGAGCTGACTAATAATTCCTCACAAAATCTAGCGCGAAGTGGTTAAACAGGACCTAACTAGATTTGCTTGTAAAGACTGACCACTTCACCAGTTACCAATGAACCTGCTACATTCTGTGACGTCTGCAGCTCAGGCCATTGAACAGCGACTACTGAAGATCGATCACACGGCCATCCACCCGCACCTGCTGGACATGAAGATCGGGCAGGGCAAATACGTGCAGGGATTTTTCCCCAAACTGCAGGCTGACGTTCTCAACACGGGGCCAACCAACAACAAGTGAGCCTCTCTGATAAATCTACAGATCAAACTAGTGAAGCGGTATATAGCAAATATCAAATTACAGTGGTGTAATTACTGTTTTTGTTCTGTAGGTGGTCTCACAGGACAGCGACAACTCAGCGAAAGAAAGACCGCCACCGACAACAATCAGAGCACCTGAGCCTTGATAACGACCTGAAAGAGGTAGGAAAGCTCCCCACCTGTAGCCCGTAACCTTCCCTCTGTATGCCCTCTCCACGTGTCTGTTCTGCCACTTTATTTTCTCTGTTCTCCTCATAGTGTCATATTTTCGTTTTCTTGTTGATTCTTGTTAATTTCAGATTTTTTTTCTTCGTGTGCATGCTGCCTTCTCTGCTTTCTGTTCCTTTCCTCCCTTTGGTTTCTGTTCACTTTGGTCTGTCTTTCTGTCCCGTGGCGATACCGTCGGATAGGGTTGTGCTCCTCTTCTTCCTCAGCACGTAGAGGGCTGTCTGGTCTTGCAGAACTCCATGGCGTTTTGGGAGTGGGACAACGCATCCCCTCCACCGATCAACCCGCCAAAAAAATCAGCCTCTGCATCTTGTCTGGTATGTGGAGGAGCTGCCTGTGTTGTGGACTCCCTGTCACAGACCACCTCCACCCTTATCTCCACTCCTTGTACTATCAGCCAGGATTCCCACCTGAAGCTTTTTTTAAACAGATGTACTGAAACTCTGAGCTCATAGTACAGTATTTTTCATGCTGCATACAGCAGCGGATGAATTTGGATCTTCAGGTGTTTTCTGTGCTGAAAGGAATCATGAAGTGTGAACCCGGCGGACATCCCAAAATATACACACACCCTCCCTTGCTGTTTCACACTTTTTCCTGTTACCTCACACGGACCTGCTCCTTTCAAGCATACTGCTTCTCCAGTGAGAAACCCTCGGTCCCGAGTAAACCTCAATAACAACAACAGTGTGACGTTATGAAAGGGAATCGGGTCACTCTTTGTCACTAAGCATCATCATCCTGCTTCTAATGACAGCACGGAACAGAGGTGACACACGGCAGCTTCAAATCCGATCAGCTTATCTGCGTCAAACAGTCGTCGCGTCACCTTAAATTTAGTGTGTGTGCAGTGAGCTTTAACAGCTCACACTGTTTCAGTGTAAAACAGTGAATACAATAAGAATCTTCTACAATCAGTGAAATGCTTGACAGTGCGTGTTGTCCGGTTGTGTTTGATATTCAGAAGTACATGCAGGAGGCCCGCAGCTTGGGGAAGAACCTGCGGCAGCCCAAACTGTCTGATCTGTGTCCTGCTGTCATCGCCCAGACCAACTGGAAGTTTGTGGAAGGGCTGCTAAAGGAGTGTCGCATGAAGGTGAACCTGGGATTCAGTAGTAGTCATGCTGTTTCTGTCCAAACCTACTCGTCCAGTTGATTGTTTAGCATGCTGTTCTCTTTGTGTATCTCTGTTCAGACCAAGCGCATGCTGGTGGAGAAGATGGGCCGGGAGGCGGTGGAGCTGGGTCACGGCGAGGCCAACATCACGGGACTGGAGGAGAACACTCTAATCGCCAGCCTGTGTGACCTACTGGAGAGGATCTGGAGCCACGGGCTGCAGGTCAAACAGGTCAGAGCGCACGCACACACGCACACGGGAAAGGAGGTTATTACCCGATTAATCCCCTTCATTTCTCCTCTTACTGAAAGCATTGAGTGTTTGTATGACACACTCTTCTCTGACCTCCTTCACAGGGGAAATCTGCTCTGTGGTCCCACCTGATGCACTACCAGGCCCGAGAGGAGAAGCTGGAGCAGCAGCAGGCAGAGTCACCAGGTTAGGCTCCCACACATGCGCTCTGGTCGGACATTTCTGAGTGGAACACACAAATAATTTCTTTCTTCTCATTAACAGTGTCGTATGTTCCTGAGAGGAGGAAGTCTGATTCGTCCATATCACTGCCAACTATCCACGTGTCTCTCATACTGGACATGAGGTGGTTTATCACTCAGTGGGCATCACACTGATGAAGGTCCGACTCTTATGATCTTCCATCATGCTGTTTTCTGTCTCTTCAGGCACATCCAGAGTATGTCAGAGATCAAGACAGACGTGGGCCGAGCGAGGGCCTGGATCCGCCTGTCCCTGGAGAAGAAGCTGCTCTCTCAGCACCTCAAACAGCTGCTTTCTCGACAAGCCTTAACGAAGTGAGCAACGCGTGTGATGAAACAAGCTCTCTCACACCGACTCTGAGGCAGACTCCTTTTCCCCTTTATGAAATGCAGCACTACTTTTATACAAAAGTCACTGCAATGCAAATAACAAGACAAACTCATTGTTTTATCTATGCATATCTAAGAAACTTACTCTGCGCTGTCAGTATAGCCATAAAGTGATGATAAAAATTGATCTGATCATCACAGAAGTCACAAATAGAAACAATCACAATCACTCACAAGTGTTCCCACTCAGATGACCTCAAGTCACCCGTGTCACCTGCACTCACCAGCTTTGTGTTTTTAACAGATCATGGCTGTATATGAGGCGACAGCCTGTTAGATGATTTCCTCTACTTAAATGTGACCTGACCTGTGTGTGGTTTGCCCACAGGAAGCTGTACAAGCGGTACGCCTTCCTGCGCTGCGAGGAGGAGAAGGAGCAGTTTCTCTTCCACCTGCTCTCTCTCAATGCTGTCGACTACTTCTGCTTCACAAGCGTCTTCACCACCATCAGTGAGTTCTCCCTTAAACTCACACGTGATCTCTGACCTCAGCTTACTCCAAAGTTTGCTGTTTAGTACAAGTTAACGCAGGTGGAGAAGCAGGTGCTCTACAGTGTCATGCTCTCCAGTTGCAGCACTCCTCCACTCAGCTTGGTAACCTGTTGAACAACGTAAAAAAAAGTTTTTATATTTCATCAGCTATTGTTCATAAGAAGGTTCAGAGGAATCTCTAGATACCAGGGACATGGCTGAAACACTGTAATGAACCTTGTGGCACTACATGAAAGAACTTGCTTTGAGAACCCAGGAACACGCCCACAAAAAATCACTGATCTAAGTTACCATGTAAGGAAAAAGCATTTTTTGGATGGACTGAGCAGAAATTGAAATGCTTTGGGTCAATATTTCATGAGTGAAATGTTTGCTGTCTTGGGCAAAATGAGGAAAAGAATTTGTAGCTTGTACAAACATAGGACTTCCAGGATTTTCTCTGTCATTTCTATATTATTTGGGTGGAGCGCATGTGGATCAATGGCTGGATGTGAAGGACTTACAGCACAAGCACATATATTATTCAGTTCAGTGTGTGCGCACACACACACTGAACTGACTAGCTAAGCCTCTTATAAGGATAAATAAGCACACACTACATGTGCACTAACTGCACCCGCAGGTGATGATCCACTGTGATCTGCTTTTGTTTCCTGTCTGCTGTCGTGTTTTGGCTCACGGTCTGTGATTCCATGCTTAAAATGACGCCGTTGGACAAACTATATTGAGTCAGTGATCATGCGTCTGCTCTGGTGCTGATGTGGTGTTTGTCCCCACAGTGATCCCTTACAGAGTTGTCATCATTCCCATCAAGAAGCTGAGCAACACCATGACTACCTCCAACCCTTGGGTGTGCGTGTCAGGAGAGCTGGGAGACTCTGGCATTATGCAGATCCCCAAGAACGTACTGGAGATGACCTTTGATGTGAGTAGTGGGACTTCTGACCTCTCGCACGCTGAGCACACAGTCACTGGGATGTGAAGCATGGTCTGTGTTCACCTCCTCTGTCTTATTTATGCTAACAGCATGCCACTAGGTTTACTTTCAATAGCAGAATGTGTACTAAAACAACCATTTAATCATACATAGAGGCCGGACAGGTACACTGCTGTAAAAATATTTAACCCCTTGCTGACAGGCAGCTCACTCAATGGACACGGTGCTACTTTGCTACTTTCTTAACACAAAAAGCATGTGACAGGTCCTCTTCCAACATTTAACCTTTACATGTCCACTTCATCCAGACAATACTGTGCCTTGCTCCTGTCCTCTGGTGTCTGTGCCGCTGCACGTTTGTGCTGTTTGACACGTCTGTCGCATGATAGTCTTCTTCTGTGATTGCTGCATTACCATTTTTATTGTCCGTCCATTATGTCTTAACAAGTGTTTCCATCTCCCTCAGTCTGCTTTCACGCCTCACACGCACATCTCCGCCTTGTTCAAGGTTAGAAGACACCGACCTTTTTCCTTTACCTACAACCTTTTCCACACATTCTGCTCCCTGTTTCTCCAGTAGGCGCTGTGGTCCTGCAGTCAGCCTTGTTTTACTTTAGACTGGGTCATAGTTGTTATCTGCAAGGAAGCCTTCTCACAATTCAGCTGTAGTCCCACCCGTCACTTTAAGTACTATTAAATATTGATGGAAACATTAGCACAATGCATGCTGGGATCAGTATCTTCATGAAGATGTGTAAACATTTGATTGAACTTGTTCTGTGTAGGTCATACTTTTTTTTATTGAAAATTGTGATTTATATTAGTCTGCAGCAGCAGTAACTGTAGTAAATGTAAAAGGCTTTCCTTTAACTTGATGTCGTCTCTGCCGTGTGTGTGTGTGCGTGTGTGCGTGCGTGTGTGCGTGCGTGTGTGCGTGCGTGTGTGCGTGCGTGTGTGCGTGCGTGCGTGTGTGCGTGCGTGTGTGTGTGTGTGTGTTTAGTGTCAGAACCTGGGGAAACTGACTACCGTGCAGCTGGGGCACGACAACGCAGGTCTCCTGGCTAAATGGCTGGTGGACTGTGTCGTGGTGCGCAACGAGATCACAGGACACATGTACAGGTAAGTCATATTCCTGTCGGATAGCCACAAACAGCATATGAGGAAACACTAGACCAGGGGTCTCCCACACGTCGCTCGCGAGTTACTGGTAGCTCGCCGCCCCTTTTCAAGTAGCTCGCCAAAGCAGGGGGTGAACCGTCATTCACCTACTTCATGGGCTGGGTGCCGCTGCTGGGAATTGTTCCTGCTATCTCTGTGTCCCAGCCATCTGCCTTAACCACTGAGCTACCACCTAAAACGTCAAAAACGGCGCATGAAAAACTTTATTTTACTGTTGCACAGTAAATTGTTCCCTAATCTGTGTCGGGAAGTTAGCGCTGTGGACATCCTCACTGTGGAGAAGTTCATATGTTCAGATTATCAGTCTCAGTTTGGAGACCCCTGCACTAGACCTGTACTATGCACTGTATTTTGCAGACTCGCTCTCAGTCTTTAAACATGTCTTGTCCCGTCCAGATTCCCATGTGGACGATGGCTCGGTAAAGGCGTAGACGACGGCAGCCTGGAGAGGGTCCTCATCGGCGAGCTGGTGGTGCCCAGTGCGGACGAGGATTCTGCAAGAGGCTGTCGGACACCCCCACTGCAGCGCTCACCGACGCAGACAAGACGCATTAGCATCACATCACTGTCTGGACGAGGAAGCAGTCAGTATCTGTCAGAACAGTCAAGCTGAGCGCAGATCAGGAAAATAATATTCAGGGCTGTAGGCAGGATTTTAGACACAATGAGGATCTCCTGCAGAAATGTGAAAGAATTATGGAATCTCCATTTCCTCTGTTCATTCTCAAATATTGTATAATGTGTTAGTTATTCATTTTAGATACACGTTCCAAAATAAAAGCTTTTTCAATAGCAGTTGCACTAACTATTGCACCGTAATGATGCAGCTGTTTTTTCTGGTTCCAGAACCAAATTCAGGCCAAATCCAAGAGGCCATCGGGGAGGCAGTGAACAACATCGTCAAACATTTCCACAAGCCAGAGAAAGAGGTTGGTGACATAGTTAAGAGAAACGCAAATATAAAACATTTCATTTAATAGTAATTCTTTTTATAGCTCGCTCCTGTCTGTAACTTACACGTTTTGTCTGCTGTTTGTTTGACGGTGCAGAGGGGAAGCCTGACCGTGCTGCTGTGTGGAGAGAGCGGCTTGGTGGCTGCTCTCGAACAGTTTTTCCACCACGGCTTTAAGTCAGCCCGGCTCTTCCAGAGGACTGTGTTTGTGTGGGACTTTGTGGGTGAGTGTGGAGCTATAGCGCCATCTGCTGCTCTGTGTCCAGAGCTAAAGATTAAGTGATGTCTGGAGAAACCTTTCAGTGATATGAGCAACAAGAAATTTTTGGAGGAGGAAATGTTGATGTTCTACACACCATGACGAATAAACCTGAATGTACAGCTGCATTTCTCCAGCTGATATCCAACAAATGTCCTGTCCTCCCTCCGCAGAGAAGGCTGTTTCTTACATGGAATCAGCAGACCAGATGGGGGACCTTCAGGAGACTGCAGAGCCTCTTGGGATGACCGGTCAGTCATTCTGTCGCTACGTCAACGCAATCAACTCCACACCCAGGAACATTGGCAAGGACGGGAAGTTCCAGCTGCTTGTCTGTCTCGGATCTAGGTCAGTGTCAGGATGGCAGGGGAGCAGTCTAAGCAAAATATTCATCCAGGCACACACAAGATGTTACAGTCACACACTTAACTACTTACTGAGTCCAAATTTGGTTAGATTTCATCCTCTTGTCGCTTGTGCAGAGACCGTCTGCTGCCCCAGTGGCTCCCCCTGCTGGTGGAGTGCCCGGTGATCCTACGGATGTATGAGGACACAGCCCTGCTCAGAGACCGCACATCTGTCAATGGCCTTATCGGAGTCCTGGAGGCACTCCACGACTTCCCCATCACACTGGAGTCCTCACTGGTGAAGGGCATCAACCTCTGACTCGACAGACAAACCATCGGTCAGCCTCACGCTGTCCTCCACAAACTCCTTCACTACCACCACAGACTTGCACAGATGTCCAGCCTGCCCACTCTCAGTTCTGGGGTCAGATAAAGGGGAGGAGGAGGAGGAGGAGGAGGAGGAGGAGAAGAGGGACAGAACAGGGGCATTAGACATTAAACTTCTTGAGGCTTTTGGTTCCCAAAGCAAAAAGTGAGAATGCTGCGCTCTGGATAAACCACAAGATGGAAGCAGGATTACACCTGTGGCTTCACGACTCTTTATCATATTTTACTTCAGGAACTACAAATCTCAAATACACAAGATTACTGTTTAGTAAACCCAGCTCTTTAGATAGACATCCTACCTTCCAGGTAGCTTTTTGTTTATGTTCATAACAGCTCCACGCCAGATGGTTCTGCTGACAGTTAATGTTTAGAACATCCTAAACATTTAGTTTAACACACTAGTGTTTTACCAGGGTGAAGCTGTTTTGGGATTGAGACCAATCGTTTCATCTTCCACAAGCATGACACCCCACCCTCACAGCAGGAAGTAATCATTCATTATTTTCAGTAGTAGACTAATGCACATTTGGTCTTGTAGTACAAGACAAATATAAATTAATGTTTCTGCGTTTAGATTTTTCTAGTGTTGTGGAATGAACTGAACCCATTGCACACTGGGAGGAGGATTGTAGCGATGATGAGTTCGCTTCTGTCGTGCAGTGCAGTGCAGGTCTGGCCCCCAGCTGTCTTTGCCTTTCTTCATTTCTTTGGCAGTGGTTATCACTTTGTTGGGTTTCTTCTCAGCCTGTGGATGAATGCAAAGACTGATCTCAGTGACATGGCTCAGGTGTTGGGAGCTTCACCTGTGGCTGCCTGGACATTCCTACCAAAATTCAGACATCGACATGACTGTTTAACTGCGTGTGTGATAGTTATTTTTCAGATGTGTGTGTGTCTGACCTCTGTTTATTTTTATATCATTCATTTCAGATTCAATAGCACTTTGCCAGTATTGCCATTTAAGTAACAGCCCAAATGATCTGAACACATTTCCAGTTGCTAGGTTTCTATTACCTCAATAGCTTCTGACTAGCTTTCTACATGGCTATCAGCCTCTTCTCGTGCTCTTCATCAGGGGTTTAAGTGGAACATTATTTTCTTTACATCGATGTAGTAAACACTGGAGTAAAACAAAATCTAATGTGCTGGTTGTTTTACGAGTTAATACGCAAACTGTCAACAGCAGGTGTCAGCAGAGTCTTTCCCACAGTGGACGTTCGACCTCACAGCAGCCAATAAGGTGTATGTTTAAAATGATAGCTGCAGCATGTACATAATAAGAAATAAGGCTGGAGTTAGCATCATATAATCCCATGAAAAGTCTGAACCAGGTGTACAGAAACATACTGTAATGCACATATAGCACAACTCTTCTTACTCACTTACCACCCTGGTGATAGAAAAAAGGATTGGCCATTGTAGTATATAATGAACATTAACACTCGGGAGGAAAAAGAATTAGCTGGGATCTATTTTCAGAAGCATATTGATACACCATTGGTTCACAAGACGTTTGTCCTGTGTTTTTTTTTATGATTTTGTTTTTTGGACACAGAAAGATGAATCCATTATCAGTTTGGATCTTTTCGTAGAATTATCTGGCAACTGAAACAATATAAGCCTTGATTTTTTTTATACCTTACATTTATATGTCATGGAAAAGCTATGCAACTGTTCGTACCTGTAGTACACGAATGCAGCACGACATCGTCCCGCAAAGACTGAGCAGGTTCCTAACTGCGGGGGCTGTCTCTTAAACCTGCATGAGAGATTTGTCAGCTGGTGTCTAACTGAAATGTTGCTGTAAATATTCTCATTAGTGCATGTTCACACTTAGATGTATTTATTGTATCTTTTTCTCTCATAGATTCCAGAGAGAAGAATCTCTGAGAGGGAACCAAATGTGGTCTGTGTAACCATGGTTCTATTCAAGTTGTGACTGAGTGATACATGGGTTGATTTGAATGTCTTGATTTCATATATTTATTTGAATATTAATCTACAGCAGCACTGGTATTTTCTGTTGGATTAAGCCAGTGGAGTAACTGGAAACATTTATGGTTGTAAACCACTATTTCCACATCATGTGTTCCTGTGTTTTAATCCTCCATGCTACCTGCAGGACTGTCCACAGCGTCATACATTTTTTGTTCGGTACAAACTGTTTGCACTGCAAAGTAGTATTAACCCCTGAGTGGATCTGGTCAAACAGGAAATGCTACTGATGGCTATAGTGGGATTGGACTGCACAGCAACCTCACAGACAGTTTGACGTCTGCATTGGATGGACTGCTCAGTTATCATATTTATTAGGAATATTTTAATAAACAGACCCAGCATGTAAAGATGTGCCATCTATGTGTGAGTTTGTGTGAGTTCAGAAACAATGGTTTATGAACAGTATGTTCATCTTTGAGAAATTAATAAATAAAATTTAAAGGGTGGGAGAAAACTCTAAATTGGTTCACATGAAAACATCCCTGTAACCATAGTTTTGTTTTGATAATAATAAATATGTTGCTGAAACAACAAAACGGCAAAAACCTTTATAAAGGAGAATCTCTTGTGGGACATAAGGCAGAAAGCCAGTGTCTGTACTGTGCTGTCTTTACTTTTCCCATTATTTACTAAACAAAATGTATCTCTGTGTAAAAAGGACCAAATGTACGAAATTAATATCAAACAAAAATGATTGCAAAATAAAATACACTTAAACTGTCAAGAAAAAGTTTAAGTTTTTCCTTGTTAAGTTTAGAAGGACCTAGCTCAAGGACACATCTGGTATGGGGGATGGGCTAGGAGTCTTAGCTGGTATTTGAACATCCAACTTTCTGCATTCCTATCTCACTCTTATTCCATTGAGCTTAAATGTTCACCGATACCCCGTAGTAGAGCAGACACCAGTCTAGCAGCTGTCCAAACAACAATTTCCCAAAGGGGATCATTAAATTATGACTAGTTGAAATTCAATTGTTGATATTTGAAATGAGAGTTTTGACTAGTCAAAAAGTTGTTCAAGATATCTAGAATTGTCATTATGGATAGTCAAAATGATGTAGTAGATATTTTAAAGTCGTTTCCCATTCAAGTCAATGAGACATTCTGACTAGGCAAAACTACGTAGTAGATATCAGTATTTCGACTTTTGACTAGCAGGAACGACATTGCAGATATCTTGATCGTATATCCTGTATACTTGTTAAATGTTAAAAGTGCTTGCCATACGTGCAACAGGTCTGCTCTGCGCTGCTGTTAGTTGCTTCTGTGGTTTATCCCTTTGAACTGAAATGTAAAAAAAAGAACACAAACACACACACAGAAAACATGTTCATCATTCATCTCTAACCACCTAAAACCATATAGGAGGAGAGGAGGTCCCCCAGCAAGCTGAATCTATAGCAGCTTAACTAAGAGATGGTTCAGAGTTACCTGATTAATCTCTAACTATAAGGTTTATCAAAAAGGTTTAAATCTAATCTTAAAGTGAGGTTAATACTGTAGAAACCGTGCTCGTGATGACAAAAGCTTTTGTTTGTGTGTTTGCCTGTATTTGTTATTTATTGTATTAATATTAATCAGATGGCAAACAGACTCTCCTGGACTGGAACCAGGGACACTGTAGTTACAGGGCACTGGATCCGTTAAGCAGGAGGCTGCAACTGCTTCTGTTGTTACCATAATAAAATGATTCCTTCTGAATCTTCCCACAGATTCAGAGGACTGTAAGGATGTTTCCCCACATTATTCATTCCAGTTCCACAGCTGTTTACAATACTGCTGCTCTATATTATCCTCACATTTCCACAACAGCTTTTAGATAAATTCATTGTACAGTTGAATATACAGTATATTTGTCTTTTTATAGCTTTATACTGCAGCTGTGTTATTGAAAGAAAATATTATATGTCTGTGCTGTAAAACAGCCTGAGCTGAGATGTATTGTGTGGTTACATGCCTCCAAACATGCAACATGTAAGAGAAACTATGTAGACAAGGGTCAAAAGACAAGTCATCATGCATTATGTTCTTTTAAACAGTCAATGGATCAACTTGAACTTTCTTCTATACTTTTTATATAACAGTGCAGTTTGTTAATCTATAAATTAACCTCACTGTGCAAACACAATATTCTATTTAATTCGTCTTTGTTTTGTCTTAGTCATCTGAAGGCCTTGCAGTGTAAGGTTAAGACCTCACAGGAAGGAAACATACTAGTATACAGGGTTTCCCAGAAAGGTACCAAAGTAGTAGTGCTTAACTAAGAAAACAGTGGCTTTTAAACAATGTTGAACTTGATACTGTAAAAACATAAATGTAGAAGATTTGTCCAGATTTCTTTAAACTTTTACTACAATGATTTTTATCTCATCCTGCAAAGTAACTAATGATGTCAAAATAAATGTAATATGTGATTTCTAGAACATTTTTAAACATGTAAATAATAATATTTATTTCAACCCTGGTTCACTGTATCTTAGTTTGAGTGAATAACACATGATTACTTTTTATTTCTTGAAACTATCATCTCACAGCTAGAAGGACCATGTAGAGTTTGCATGTAGTCTGCGTGGGTTTATTTAATATAGCTTCAGAAAGAAGCGTTCAGCTTAATGCTGAAATATCTAAATCAATCCTAAGCTTTCATCAATCGTATCGTTGTTTCACCGCATGAATCTACATTCTGACACTTATATACAACTTAAAAATATAGTTCACACTGTTAATTGAGTAGTGTGTACAAACCCTTTTGGCAGCTTCAGAAAGAAGCTATATATTAAATAGGTGTGTATCATGTCTTATTTTATACTAAGATATAATGTGTGCTGTAACATTTACTTGTGGGAGCCCAGGAGGTGCAGTTACTATATTGAATAACAAGGACCCATTTAATATTATTCATATTTTTACTTTTCATATGAAATGTGTTACTGTCAACAAAATGTTTGTTTGCAAGCAATTTTATAGTACAAGTACACACAATCCACACTGATCAGTACTCAACTTCAATGTAAGTACAATATCTAAAGCGGTCAAATAAATGTAATGAATGAAAGTATTTCCGTGTTAAGTAGAAGTAAAAGTAACTTCAAAAATTCTTCAGTACTTTAAAACAAAACCTAAGAAAATGTACTTGAGTAAATGTACTTAGTTACTTAGAGCTACACTAAGCAATATTTTTAAACCAACAAGTACATAAATTACTGTTGGAAAATTATTGTGTTTTTTTCTGTTTTTAGATGCGGTAACGCGCGCGCTCTGTCGCAGGTGCCAGAACCGGATGTGGCGAATGTGGTCACGGGTGGACGTGGCTCCCCCGGCAGAGATCGTGTGTGTCCAGTAGGGTATATAAAGCCGGGAGAGGACGCCGCTTTGGCCTCGCTGTCTTTCGGATTGTCCGGTTTCTGTCTCCTCTCGAGACTCAACGCGCACGAGCCACAGACACGAGGTGGGTCAGCTCTGTTTTTTTTCTGTGGTGGTGTGTTGAATGGAACCGTGGCGTATGTGGCGACTAAAAGTTAGAAGTCCGGACGGTCAGGACCCCGATGCAGCTTCATTCTCCTCGTGCTTAAGCTTTAATTGCTCACATCTCCCTTAATTGCTTAACTTCCTTTTCTGCTGACGTCACTCCCCGCACAGCTCGTGAGACAGGACGCAGCACATGCGTGTGCATGTCGAGAACTCAAAGCAGACCGTCCAGAAACCTGCTTTCATGCTGTTACTGCTCTGTCTGCACTTCTCTTCGTTGCTTCTGCTGCTTTCATGATTCATCTAGAGACGCGCCGGTTGTAAATGCAGTGTCACGGGGTTGGCAGCTGCCCAAACTCGGCTCCATCTCTGTCCAAAAACTGATCCCTCACAGTATTTTTGTGCGGCAGCTACACACCGCTAAACATGTCCCCCTTCTCTTCCAGTGTGGAACTCAACATGGTGCAGCTTTCTCCTTCACCCACCCTGGACGTCACCACCCCACCTGAGTGCTCCGAGGGCCCGGTTATGGCTGGGAGCCCAAAGGTGGGCTCACCACGCGGGCTGAGCGCCCTGCACCTTGACCTGGAGGTCTCGACTGCCTACGTCGGTTACGAGACCTATATAGAAGATGGCCTCATCTGCCTCAAACATAAAGTCCGCAACTTGAAGAAGAAGAAGGTGGGATGGTGCTGGGGGGTGAGGTCAGTGCTGAAAGCTGGATAAAGGTCTTACGTGTGTTTGTGTGTTTGTGTGTGTGTGTGTGTGTGTGTGTGTGTGTGTGTGTGTGTGTGTGTGTGTGTGTGTGTGCATGCGCGTGCGCGTGTCCACAGCTGAAACTGGAAGACTACAAGAAAAGGCTAGAACAAGGTGAATCCCTAAACAAGGATCAAATGGTGAGACCTGGCAACATGGGCGATCGCACTAATGTAAAAATGAGTGTTTGGGGAACTTTTGCATTTGTTTTTGTTTTCCAGGCAGCTGTGGAAATGTACGATGAGGTGCAGCATAACCTAGAATTTGCAAAAGAACTTCATGAAACCCTGGACGGCCTGACTCAGAATGTGAGTGTTACGTGGTCTCGATTCCTGTTCCATGTGTGGTGGAGGTCTTCAGCTGGTATAGTGTTCTTTTAGAACTTGTATCATACTTGGTTAACACTTTTATTTGCATGTTTTTACAGATTCCCCCACCCCCAACACAGATCTATACACAATGGTATTAAGTGGTTGCTTTAATGCTGAAATATCTAAATCAATCTTCAGCTTCCATCTTTCCTCCACTCTCTTAATATTGGATGGAGTGTCTATGATCTCCTCTGGTCTCATGCACTCTGTAGTAGGTTTTCCTCAAGGATATTTCTGACCAGTTTGTCCCTGATGCAGAGAAGCCTTACAAAAACCCTATAATGCTGCCACCACCCTGTTTTAAGATTCAAGATTCAAAACACTTTATTAATCCCAGAGGGAAATTGTTTGCCATGAATACAGCCGCTCTCAATATAGA